>JBBPTK010000417.1:0-15802 GCA_038094135.1 Spongiforma cf. squarepantsii
GAAAATGTCTAAGTACAAAAAGAGCCAGAGTTAGTCAGAATAGAAGCAAAGAAGGCTTATTCAGCAGTGGAGTTGTCATGGTCATGACACCAAGCCAATTTAGCTGGTACTGGTTAGCACTTTCATTGTATTCCCCTCCTGAACATTGCTGACAGGATTGAAGGATACAAGATGCATAGGCATATTTCTAAGTAGTGTTTTAAAGTCTGGTCTGGTTCGGTTTTTTGCCTTTTTTGGCTAGGACTGAACCATAACTGGTTTTGGTA
Organism: Spongiforma cf. squarepantsii; assembly: GCA_038094135.1. Lineage (NCBI taxonomy): Eukaryota > Fungi > Basidiomycota > Agaricomycetes > Boletales > Boletaceae > Spongiforma > Spongiforma cf. squarepantsii. The sequence continues at coordinate 267 of JBBPTK010000417.1, forward strand.
ATTCCCTGATATGAAAAAAACTGAACCAAAACCAAAAAAAACAATTTTTCAGTCTTTTTCAGTTATTTTTGGTTCGGTTTTGGCCAATACTCATTCATAGCTTTCTACCCATATTTTTTTAATGTAAATCAGTTAAGAAATGAGTGAGATATGATTATTTTAAGATTACATGTTATTTGGTGGTGATGTCACTCAGAAATACTCACCCAGGGAGCATTACGAAGTGATCGGCACGCTTTGTGGTGGCTGTACCGGATGTAGTAGATACCCCTATCCTGAATCTGACCTACTAAGCTCATCGATCAGACTACATTCAGCTGAGATATGAGCAATCTCGGCCTAGATGTCAACAAATCATCAATAGTTTCTATAAAATTGAAACAATTTCCTAAAATAGTAGAAATATTTGGGCAAATGGGGGTCAGATGAGTACCCATGGGGGGCATTTAGCCAAGCGGTCATGACCAGTTATGACCAGTTTTTGATCAGTTTTTTATTTTTCAAGATCTGAAATGACCAAAACTGAACCAACAAAAGACCAAACCAGACTGGACCATTCTGGATGGTCCTGGACAGTTTTGGTTCGGTCCTGGACCGGTTTTTGGTCGGTTCTAGGTCCGGACCTTAAAACACTACATGTAACCATCCTCGCACCCCTAGGTTGCTGATCACTACCCCTAGGACCACCATGCACCAAGCTTGACCTCATGCATGGACAAGGGCTATTGAGGCCCCTCAGAAACAAAGACAAGTATCAGATCTGGGCCAATTCCTGAACAAATCTTTGTGGATAAAAAGGTCAAGAAGGAGGAACTCTTAAAGGTACTTCAAATGGTTTATGATGAAGAAGAAACTCCTCCTTCTCCTGAGATCAATGCTGATATAGCCATGATTGAGGAATTCAAGGAAGGTGAAGTTCCCCTCAAGGATTTTTAAATGGGAAGAGTAGAACAACAGTTACTGCTTCCCCACTGGCTCTTGCTCATGTAATTTGTACTTCACCTAATGCCAGATCTATACAACTCCCCATTCACCTTTTGGCATTTGGATGAGCAAAATCTGTTGCAAATAAGGCCCTGGTAGACTCTGGGGTCACTGGGAACTTCATCCACCAAAGCCTTGTATCTCAACATAACCTCCCCCTCTTGAAACTAGCCAAACCTATCTTGGCTGCCAACACAGATGGCACCCTAAACAAGAACAGGGTGATTTGACAAAAAACCACCTTATAACTATGGTCAATGGAACAACTTCCCCCATCACTTTGTTTGTTCTAAATTGTGGAAAAGAGGAAGTCATTCTAGGAATGCCCTGGCTCAGGATGGCTAATCCAAACATCAATTGGATCACTGGAACCATTTCCTTCCCATCAACCCTGAAATCCGTACAAAAGAACTTGGATGAGGACATCTCTCATCGTTACCTCCTTCGCTACCTCAGAATGGACCCTTCCTTGGAGTTGGGATACCTTTACAACCAATGATACGCTCCTCATCGCCTCAACAAAACCACTTTTTCAACCCAGTTGGCCATCCACCAAGGAACAAAAATAGTCATCCTACCACCACAACTATCAGCCTTCAAATGAGTGTTTGAAGATCCCCCAGTTGATCACCTTCCTCCATCATGAGGGGACTTTGACTTCAGCATCACTTTAAAGGACTCTTTCATTCCCAGGGTTGCCAAAACCTACTCTCTGAATCTGATGGAACAAGAAGCCTGCAACAAGTTTATCAAAGAAAATTTAGCCAATGGTCGCATCATTTCTAGATCCTTATCTCCACAAGCTTCTCCATTTTTCTTTCTTGCCAAAAAAGATAGCAACTAGTTGTATAAGATATAGAAGTGATGTGGAACACACAGAACAGCCCTCAAGGTGTCACTCTGAATTAATAGAAATAGTAGGGAGGAGAAGTGAGAGGAGAAGGGAGTCAATTAAAAAATAGCCAGGCCTTGGATAGTTGTTGGACTATGTCTGTAGAGCATATGAAAGGATGGAAGAATATAAAGAATAGCCCTCAGGGTCACTTTGAATTAATAGAGATAGTAGGGAAAAGAAGTGGGAGAAGAAGGAGGGGGTTGATTAAAAAATGGCTAGGCCTTGGATAGTTATTGGACTGTATGTGTAGGGCATATGGAAAATGGGAGAACATACAGAATAGCCCTCAGAGGTCACTCTGAATTAATAGAAGTAGTAGGGGGGAGAAGTGGTAGGAGGAGGGGGTCAATTAAAAAATGGCCAGACATTGGATAGTTAATGGACTGTGTCCATAGGACATATGGAAGAATGGGAGAACGTACAGAATAGCCCTCAGAGGTTCCTCTGAATTAATAAAGGTAGTAGAAGGGAGAAGTAGGTGAAGGAGGAGGAGAGGGTTGATTAAAGAATACCAGGTCTTGGATAGTTGTTTGACTGTGTCTATATGATATATGGAAGGATGGGAGAACACACAGAATTGCCCTCAGATGTCACTCTGAATTAATAAAGGTATGGAGGAAGAAGTGGGAGGAGTGGAGGGGGTTGATTAAAAAATGGTCAGGCCTTGGATAGTTATTGGACTGTGTCTGTAGGGCATATGGAAGGATGGGAGAACACATAGAATAGCCCTCAGAGGTTGCTCTGAATTAATAGAGATAGTAGATGGAAAAAGTGGAAGGAGGAGAAGGAGGTCAATTAAAAAATAGCCGGGCCTTTTAGTAAAATGGCCTGAGATCTACAGGGTTCTAGATGCCAAACCCACTTGATAGATACATATAATGTGTTCAGTGTACACAATTTTTTTCAGAAGCAATATCAATATTTGTTTGTCATGTCCACATTCTCTTGATCCAGTCCTTTGTGCATAATGGCCTTTTATGATATGTCTACCATCCTCAGGCCTACTTCAAGTTCAGGGTATGACATATGTGTGTTTGGTGCATCCATAAAAATCTCAGCTTTCCTTCTTCAGTCTAATTGAGGGTCAACCAGATGGGTTTTCATGCTATGCTAAAACTGTGGTATGCACTGGTGACCTGTAACCTTTGACATTGACATTGACTGGCATGGCTTATCTAAGCACAAAGTTTGTCAAAAGTTCAACCTGCATCTCAGTCTCAATCAGTTCCCAATCCTCCACCCACAGATGAAGAATATGCCAAACTGCCATGTTGCCAAGAAGCAGATTCATAGCAATGATCCCAGAGAGATATAGCCCCCAACAGCAATATCCTGCCAGTGCCACTTCAATAACACCATCCCTCCCTGAACATGCATTAATGCTAAACATGTTTGTGGCATTCACCTCGATCAGTGATGAAATTATGAACATTGGCCAATGCATTCTCTATCCAACCCCAGTTACTCAAGAAAATGTCAAAGAAGCTCTGAAACCTTGGTATGTCATCTCACCACATTCACTTTAGTATCATGAGAATCTGGTTCATGAAAAACATGTATTAAGAACATGTTCCATAATGTGTATATGGATCTATTCATATCATTCATTGAGAGTGTGCATTCAGGATTTGTTCCCTAATGCACAGATGTATGAGATATTTTAATCAAGATTTTCCTCTATTGAGAAGATATCTAACTGAAATGCTCTTCAGTGGGCTGGTGGGGCTGCATGAGATGGATTTACATCAAATCAAAGCCCTTGATGCACAAATTCATTATTCTTGGAAGAGTTGGGTTCAGAATGCACCTCCATCCTGAAAATCTGATTTCTTCCTCACATCATTAATACCTACTCTGGTCACTCTTAAGTTAACCTCAGTCAAGATCAAATCATTGAACATTCTCCAAAAGGGTTATCCATCAAACAAAACCCTATGTACATTCCAGAACTCTTTGATCTCATCCTTGATTGCATTTATGGAATATGGCCCTGACAAGAATTGTACTTCAACAGGTTCATGATAGAGCTGCCCAATAACTGTGAATTGATGAATCCCCCAGGAAGCTGTTTGCTCTTGAGTTCCCCTGACAGAACTGGGGCCATAGTTGACACAGTCACATGCCTGGTTAACATACATGAGGCCACTATAGATGCCAAGCAAACAGCCCAAGTTTGGCATGCTGAATATTTCTTTGGGGTATATCCCATATAGCTGATGCAGTTCTTCAAACACACACTCATATACCCTCAAAGTAACAGCCCAGACAAGAGTCATTCATGAGTGCAGGGAAGTTGTCTTGATATGCACCAGGATTCATTGTGTTTGCCACAGTAACTTCCACCTGTGGGCTGATGGAACCAGAAACACTGTTCCAGAGTGCACTAACATATAAGGAATGCAATGAGCCCTGGTGAAATGATCTATGACTGATGGCATACCTGAACAGTGAACAACTTAGTAGCATCTATACCACCACACTGCATGAAGATTGAGTTGGTAGGAATGGTACTGGGAACTCTTTTGTGTGTAGCCATAACCTCTGTGAGATCAGACACATTGATATATAGACTCCAGTGGAGTTAGCGAACCCTTGTATACATGTTGAATGCCGCTCTGCTTTACTCAAGACATCTTCTGTACCACAGATGCAAGGTCAAGAACTGTGATAACAAAAACTGCACAACTACAGCAGATGTTCAGCTTGATGGGTGGGCATTGGGGTGCTTCATTCAGCATACTGCTTCAGGAAAATTGACAGCATCCACTACATTAGAAGCCAGCAGAGTATCACCCAGCACTGGAATGGAAACACCTCCTTCACAACTTTGGTCATTTGATGCTCCATGATATTGTCTGCCAATGCCTCTTTAGCCATGAACCCTTCCTTCTCTGCACTCTACTTCAACCTGGCTAGGAACCAAAGCTGTAGTTCAAGATTGACTTTCATGATTATATGCTGAAGTTAGTTGACTGAAGTTATCAAACTTGTTGGGTCAGAACAATTGGCAATTTTCATACTCATCACCATATACATCACCCCATTGGAAAGGAGAAGTGTTGCTGTAGTCAACTGCAGGGAAGCCCAGGGAAACATAACAAGGATAGGGGCTGGCTATTGAGCAAATCAAGACTAGCTTCCATCTCTGCATTTGATATATGGCTCTAATTTTGCTCCTCTGCATTGAGTTTTTTTCTCCTTCTCCAGCTATCTGGCTTCAAGATGCATCCCTATCTATTCTCAAGTCCTCCGTGTCTTAGCATCATTCAGAGAAATCAGCATGAGTGAAAATGAAGAAGGCAAGGAGCACTCCATGATCAACACCTCAACTTGAGCCCACCACTCTTCATCAACTCCTGGGTGAGCTTCTCACCCCCTTCTGCCCCAATTGACTCAACCTCCTGCCTGGTAGGCTGAACCTCCTTCTTGTTGGTGTCCACCTTTTGTTTTTTGTTCTTTGACCAGTTTCTTGACACATGAGAGTTCTGCATCATGAGATGCCCCTTCCTTTTATTCTCCTACTATGCTTAGTCTGGAGAGCAGCTCTCTACAATGTGCAATGAGCACTTTCCAGAAGGAGAGGGCACTATGTTTGGGATTGGCAGTACTGACTGACCCAGAAAATTGACCAGCCTGATTGAGCAGCATCCTCCTCAGGCAAAAGCACCAGCTGAGGGTCAATGACATGCAGAGCATTGTGAAGTGCAACTGCAAGTGTGTGGAGACAAGCACTCATGAACTCTGTTGATGGAGGTTCAACAGTGGTGCTAAAGCACTTTGATCCACCACAGGGGATTTCTCAGAGTGAGGAAAGGGTTTCTCAATTAAAAAGATGCCTTTGGTACCATCATCAATGCAGATATGGAGCTTGCCTCAGCATGCACAACACATAGTGTTTTAAAGTCTGGTCTGGTCCGGTTTTTTACTCTGTTTTCATGCTACACAGTGGCTGTACCAAATTTAGCCGAGACTCTTGGCTTCCAACATAATCAAGAATGAAGTAAATCCGTCCAGAAACAGCCGAGATATGGCCATTTTCATCTTGCATGTCATATATTCATAGATACTGCTCTATAAGTGTACTTGGTCTGGAGTGACCAGTCAGACTGGAATAGGGAATGAAGTGTGAATGAATGAGCAAAATAAAGTTGGAATGAAAGGGGACTTATAATTAGTCCCTGCCAATCATCCAGAGATAAATGAGGAGGAGGTCTTGATGAACAGGAGGTGAAAGTAAGATTATGGTCACAATGAATATGATAGCCATACTTCACATTAGTCAGGTACTGGACTGAGTCCTGACCTTGGTGGGTGATCTTGGGAGCTATAGGGAGATGGGGCTTAATGGGATGGTTAGTAGGACTGTGTGGTAATGCTTGGGAAATGGGCTTATCATGGATGGTCAGAGTTAATTGGGAAGCTGTGTCATCAGCTTCTGAACACTGGCAGGGATGCAGGAACTGTCTGGAAAATGGGGTATTTGATCTTCATTAGGTAGTTGGAGTTGTCCATCCTGACCATGGACTATTAGTCCAGAGCCCAGAACATAAGGGCATCAGCAGATACAATGTCCTTCTTTGTTGCAGAAGGCACAGATCTATAGTGGAGGTCGTTTGGGCTGAAGAATCAAGAGGGAGAAGATGGAGACAGGCATGGGAAAAATATTGGAGGTGATCAGTTGTTGGTGAGGCCAGTTGGTTGGTTATGGTGGAGTTCAGTTCGCTTGATGGTAGTGGTGGTCAGACTGTCAAGCTGTAAAGAAAATGGAAGGAAGTCACGTTGAGAAGATACAGGAGGTGAGAAAGTTGTCCCATGCATGATATGACTGGAGTGACTCAGACTGTGGTAGCAGTGAATGGATGATGGTGATGCACAACAGGCCTGTGTGGCCTAGAAGGTGATGTCATTTTGGACTGTGTAATATAGTCCAGTCAGAAAGTGAAGCAGATGACATGGAGGACAGTGTCAATGGTGTTGGAGGTGAAGGCATGTCCACCAGTGGAGTGTCAGTGGTGGACCCTTGTCAGAGTCTAGCTCTGTCTTGCTGCCTTTGGAGTTTATTGTTCCCTCATCAACACTGTTGACCTCCATTACAGAATCTGCTTCCATTTCTTCATTGGTCCTCCCTGGGTCTCTCCATGCAGGGAGGAACATTCGGGTGAACTTGCAAGAAACCTACCTTTAAGGAATTGTAGTGTCCATTGACATGTCTTGGTGGCCCATTGCTGTGTTTGAATGTCAGTGAAGGGGAACACATTTGCAACCAAAATCAACACCCACTCTTGTGTTGCAGGATGGCTATCTATGCCATCCATGTTTGATCAGTGAGTCAGGGTTGATGATGATGGATGCACTGTCATGCCATGTTCATCTGCATCATACCTGAGCAAAGGAGTTTTCAGTGACCAGGGACTTCAAGTATGATGGTCATGTTGGCACACTCATAATTTGGGTCATTGATGAGCAAAACCAGGATTTTGCCATAGTGTCATAGTAGTCATAGTCGACATTGTATCACATAGTGAATCCATAGTGGAGCCATAGGGAGTCATAGTTGTCATGGCATCATAGTGTCTTAGTACATCATAGTAGACTCATAGCACACATAATAAAGTCATATTACACATAGTTATATAATCAAATTTAACTAACCAAACATAACCAAGCATAACATAACAAATCAGAGTGTACTATGAAAGTCATACAAAGTGTAGTGAAGGAAGTGTACAAAGTGCAGTAAGAAAGAATGCAAGTGATAAGACAATAGTCATACAATTTGAAGGGTAGTCAATAAACAACTTTACTGTGTGACTATGACATACTATGACACACTATGAGCACTATGGTAAACTATGACACACTATGAGCACTATGATAGACTATATGACAAACTATGACTTTTTCAAACACTATGAATTCACACTATGACTAACTATGACAGACTATATATAATACCACTATAAGTTCGACCCTTACTATGATTACTATGAGTACTACTATAAAGACTATGTATGTAGTCTTGTCCAGTACTGTCCCACTCCTAGATTCACTGATACATTCATTATCTGCACAACTTCCCTGCTGAGGAAATCAATCACAGGTTGGTCATCTTCATGCCACTTGTCTGGGACTACCACAACACTTGCATCATATGGGTCCCACTGATGTTGCTGGAAGCTTCTCATTCACATGAAAACCACCAACCCTTCAAAGGATGTCATGAAGTACTTTAAGAACTGGAAGTGACTGATCTAGGCCACCATTGAGCCATGACTTGTTCACAGAGATAATAATCATTAAAATGAATCACTGACATTTCATTCTCCAAGTCTTTCACTGCATGTGGCTCTGGCCACTGACATTCATGAGAGTCTTTTTGACAAATATCCAGCAAAAGAGATGATTCACTGCCAAAAATGTCCTTGTTGTGTGGATGTACTGTATCAGATCATTCCAGCCCCTCTACATGTTGAGCCAGTAAACAACATCCCAGCAAAGCTGAATTCATGGGTGGACATATCATGATCGGATGAACAAGAAGCCCAAATGTGTGATATTCTTGCTGTTGAGGAATATGTACTTAAGTAGATACCATGTGATGGCCATATTAGAAGGCACAAGGCTCCCTGGGAAGTCCTCCCAGTCCTCCAAAGAGAATGTGTCGACCATGGAGGGGATGGTAAATTTGTGGGTTTGGGTGATTTCGCACTCTTACACTGTTCTTTCACTTTTCTTCATGATCTGCTGCTCCGATCTACTTTTACTTATCACCATTCTACTCCCCATGGTCGATTTACCTATTCACCGACTTTTCCCATCATTCTAGCCCATTGTGGTTGCTCTACACTGTTGGTTTTGGTGATTTCGCACTCTTATATGATCTACTGCCCCGATCTACTTCTACTTAATACCATTCGACTCCCCATGGTCGATTTATCTATTCCCCAACTTTTTCCATCATTCTAGCCTATTGTGGTCGCTTTACACTTATCTCGAAGATGGTGGCTGTTCGTTGTTTACCATTGTTTAGCATCAGCCCCTTGACCTTTGGAGTTCACACTTTAGGAGCTCTTAGTTGCTCACTGTGGACTCCAGTGTGCCCCCAGATTCTATCAATTAGTGGTTGTACCACTCCTATGATACAAGCACTTCACTTTCAACAGAAAGCAATGTACATGACATTATTAATACTGGACATGCTGTGTCAACCAAAGATACTCATGTTGGAACTTCCCCATCCCATGCAGAATGAACAATTGCTGACCATCAATGCAAATCCAGAGCAGGGGTGGCTATGTCACTTGTGCTAACCACAAGCAAGCATCATCTTCCATTAGGGACCTGCTATGTTGCCAAATCATAATGTTGCACAACACCAGCAAACTGACATCCTAGGCAACATTCTGTCAGTGGTAATCATATTACATGTACATGCACACAACAATCATGGAGAGCTTCATCTTGTTCATTGGGTAAAACCAAGGAAAGCCATAAATGGTGTGAAACCTGTGAACTCAGGCAACAAGCTTGAATGTTAGAACAGCAACCAACATCTATTATCTGTATAGTGGAAAATGGACACAATACATGTCATAAAGAACTTCGACCCTTGTGTCATTCCTGATGCCTTGCCAATGAGTATGAACCTTACTATTAATTCATCATGCAACATACATTGATTGTCCCTGCATGTCTTCATCTGAAATGTCACCCCAGGTGGTATCTTCATTAGATGACATATTCCATAAGAAACAACATAAAAAAGAGATGTGATACAACAGAGAGTTGCTAGCAACATCAGTCACCTACTTCCGTCTCAGTGTTTCCAATGATAATGACTGACACTGATCGACTCGAAGACTCTTCTCCCAAATGTTTTGCTGCTTTGTGACAAAATTTCAATTTCACCCACCATGGAGCCCTCACTATGAGCTTCAGCAAAAGCATCACATCAGATGAAATCCATGACCAAGCTGACGGAGGATGCAATATTGACCCAAAGAGGCGACAAGGACTTAGACTTCCGAGTAAGTAGCACAACATTCCAGCCTGGGTCTGCTGGATAAACAGGAAGCATGGATAGCTCCTGTCAATCTGCCTGACTCGACAGGCAGAGGCTTCTGTTCCTTCTGCCATGCTGTAGGAAAAGTACTCATGCATCCTGCTATGCTCCAGTGTGTGAGCAGACAGAGACACAGGAGGGATGTGTGTAATGTAAAGTGGGTGGAGATTTTGACTTCCTGGCAGTGCCCTAACTGCGAAAGAAAACATGTGAACCCTGCAATAATTAAACCAGTAAGTGGATTGCACTAACATCCAGGCAATAGCTGACAATGTTTCATGTGCTCACCCATGTGTGTCAATGCTACTCTACTTGACACTCAAGTATGTGTACTGTGGGAGGGAAACAATATAGGAAAGCAACCTAGCTGATCATGTACCTGCACCTCTCCCTGAAGGGTCACATACAAGACTATCTCAGCTCTGGCAAAGATGCTCATCTTCTTGGAAAGCATTGCTAACCATATGACAAGACTACTGTATGGTGAAGGTGATGCAAGTGAGATTTAATCAATAATATGCCACCATTCCAGATGTTGTGTGGTGGTTCATCATTAAGACATCATGTGGGGATCCTCACATTGCCTACTCAGAGGAGGGACAAGATCTTTTGACTGCAGGATGAGTAAGTCAGCTGTTTTCCATTGGTTATTGAGTTGACAAGTAATTACAGCAACACTTTCGACTCCATCTGCTTTTACAGGCTGGTGTGTGCATGTTGGCCATGCGCATGCCTTGATAAAGAGTCATACACATACAGTACATAGATGCCTTGCAATCATACAAAAAATTCTCATGACACTTGGTTTGTACATATCTGTTCTTCTTGGGTTTCACTCATACAACTGTGACATGTGAGTGCTAGCATTGGTATGCTAGTGGCATGTGAGTGGCTGTGAAGCTGCTTGTAAACTTCTGGAGGTATCTATGGGACATTATGGGTAAAAATGCACATCAACTGCTGTAGATTTGCTGTTGCAGCTTCTCAGGTGGTGATGCTGAAAGGGGTTGCAATGGAAGCAAAGCTCAGGCAGCAAAAGTGAGGCACAACCTGCTGTCAGGCAGGTGGTTCGTTCAAGGATACTTCACCTTGCATCATGCCAATACTCTTCTTGCCACATGTGCTGCTATCAAGCTGAGCTATTTGTCACAGATACATCATGTCCCATCCTTGAAGAGCTTCTGGTGCATAGGATGTGATGAAGCATACCAGCACTGAAAGTGTTGAGTGGTTGCTTGGCTTTATGATGGACATTTGTCTGATGGAACTGAAAGGTCACAAGGTCTGCTGCTCTTATGTGTGCCACTGTGCATCAAGGTTACCTGTGGATGGTCGAGTTCAGAAATTTCCGATAATGTCACCATTAATGGGTAACTAATCTTAAGTTAATAGCACAGGAGCCAATGCAGACAGCAGTGTTGACAGAGTATCAGCATGTTTCCAATGCCTTGATATATAGCAAACCTATGTAAAGACAGCCAGGATTCCAAATTGTATGTACTTGTGATTGCATCCCAGATCTGACCTACTGTATGTACTATATGCAGAGGCATTGTGCACCTTTTTCCCAAAAATCTACAGCTTCAAACAGTGGTAAGTTTTCTGTCAGGATCAACATTATTATTTGCCCAGTGGAGAAAAGATACTCCTTTACTTAATATGCTACTGGCTGTCTGTTCTTATATGTTGAAAATGGTATGATGTCAAACATCACAAAAATCAACCAATTGTCCCAGGTTGCCAATCCGTCTGAAATGCCTCAGTGTGAAGGAACAGACATGACCTAATGCCACATTGGCATATATCTTTTTCCTCACATATTGCAATTATCACTATGAAAAAGCAGTGCAATGTCTTAAACTTGAAGCTGATTAGCTTTGCCATGAAGTTGTTCATTGGAAGCATTGTCATGTGCCAATTTTTCCACTGGAATTACAAAATGCAACAAAAGCTTTCTCAGCAAAAAGTGATTGGTATGGTGATGTGATGAATGAAATGTGATTAGTATAATGCAGCAGAAGCATATTTAAACCTGTGTAGGCGGACATTGGATATGCTCAGCACATGATTCTTCATTACTTACATCTTCGGACTTTGTATATGCCAATTACAGTCACTGATGACACATGTCACATTTGCAGCAAAGGAATTTGGAATGTTCTCCCCACCTTATGTTGCATGCATCCTTCTGAGTCAATGGGCTGTTCACAGACTGCCACACAACAGGATGTGCAGTGCCTCAAAACTTTTCCTGAATTATTGCAGAAGAAATAATATCATATTCCTGGGATGAGCAACATGTGAGACATCATGTCCAAGTCGACAGATGCTATGATTAGAGTTTCATTGATGAATGTGCAAGTTTGAAAACAAAGCTTTTCAATTTTTCCAAATGTACTCGAGTACTTTGGTTTATGAAGTTTGTTTGTCAATGTTGATTTTTTCACATGGGATATGACCATGCCAGCCAATAAATTATGACTTAAATATGGCGCTTCGATGGTTGTCATTGTGCATTATTCATCTCATCCAGATACATTGAAGTTGTGATCACTGAAAACTGCAGTATTGTGTTCAGAGCGAAGTGCTCAAGTTTGAAAAGATGAAAGTACATTTCACTCTGCACCCCTTATCTATTGTTCCGTTTGCATAATTGTTTGCAAATGAATGGATTTAAATGAACAACATCTGAATAATTTGATATGATCTAAAAATACCTGTACCATCAAAGAACAAGGCTTATGTTGTTTAACTGTTAGTATAATGGCTGTTCTTAGACCCAAAATATATGTAAACTCACTGATGTTTCATCCAGCAAGAACAACAATATGTGTGTTTGAGTATCAAGTGCCAAACAGCCCTCAGGCAGACCAGTCATACATTGGTCATCTGTTCCTAGTATTAATAGATTTCTGGTCATTCATTTTCTAGCAGTGCCCAAGGGGAAGAACATGGATGTGATTGGTGACCCTTTCCAAATGAAAGTTGTACTGTGGTAGTTTGATCTTTCACAGATTGGATGTTGCCCAATGCATCAGTGATACCTCTCATCTCACAGTGAGATCCAGGTTTATTTGTCATGATGTTAAGTTGGCCAGAATATATGGAATTGTCAGTTCTTATGTTTGATCTTCCTAACCAACCAGGCATTTAGCTAACAGAGCAACATCGTGTAAATGCTTCATGCTCCTTTTTGAAGAAGCATCCACCCCATGTGGTCTCTGTTGGTTTTGGTGATTTCGCAATCTTACATTGTTCTGTCACTTTTCTTGATGATCTACTGCTCCGATCTACTTCTACTTATCAGCATTTAACTCCCCATGGTCGATTTACCTATTCACTGACTTTTCCCATCATTCTAGCCCTTTGTGGTCGCTTTTGACATAGATTCAAGTGTATTTTAACAAGGTGCTGTTGCACAGGTGGACTGAATTGACAGTGTTTATATTCTGACTCATGCCCTAAGTACAGTTATTTACGGCTGTTTGACACACAAAATTTAAAACATCATCATGGAGCTACAACACTGCATGTAGGAGAGGTTTGAATGATTGGAATAACTAGCTATGTATCTCAGACAGTTGCCCTAGAGTTTTTATAAAAAACTGTGTTGTGCTTGAATTCCAATATCACTTGCAGTGCCAAGGTCCATTTTCGAGCATTATCAAGTGAATGAAACACGTGATTTATTAGGTAATTATATTACTGATAAGGTATTGTTGTAAGTTTCTCATTGCTTGCCCACACATCATCATCGCGTGAATCAGTCTCTCCAACATCGTCATGTTCCAACAAGCTGACAAATTTAGAGACTGTGTGTTCCACAGCCTCATGGAAAGCTAAGTTATGTACTCCAGGAGCCTCTGAGACTACTAAGCCATGTTCCATTGGCTGGTATCTGTTGCAAAATTTGAAATGATACAAAATAGCTAAATTAGCGAGCTTTAATGTGTATATAATAAAAATTCCCCAAATTAAAACAATATATTTTTGCTGGATATACAAGAGATACGGGTATACTATATGCTAGACATCAGATTTCCTGAGAATAATCTGCTGTTGTGTTGTTGAGGTCAAAATGTTTCACCGAGTGGTACTGTGTCATCATGCCATAAATGACTGTATCCGAACTTCAACTTATGCCCTTATTGACCTTATTGACCTCCTTGACAATGGGCAGTGTAGCCCACTTGCAAACCAGGGTTCAGTGCTCTCCATGATGTTTCATTTCATCCTTGAATAGCACAAATACAAACAAGATCATCATCACATGCAATCATTCCCTCGTCTTGCTTGGCCTGGAAATGATATCTACCTGTATGTACTTGTTATCTATTAGATCTCATCTGCCGCTAACAATGTGTCTGTGCTCATGCTCGCAGGATACAAGAACCTTGACAGTGGCTAGAAAGTAAAAAAGGAACTTGAATGCCAACATGTCCCCTCATGCTGAGCATGCAAGGATGATGTTCACACATGCAGAATTTCTCACATTGTGAAATTCAATAAATGACACACACAAGCCATCCCCTGATCCACTGCCTTTGTGGATCTTTCTTCTGTATCCTTTCAGGTCTGCATGATTGCCATTACCAGGTGTAAACCATCAAACTGGCCTCTAAAAGTGTTAACTGGTCAGAAAACAGAAAAATGGGAGGAAGGCATATGAAATTTACAGTTTGAGTGAAACTCAACAGCAAGACTGGACTTGTCTGACAAGAGTATATGGCCTTGTTTCGAATAGACAAGATGTTGTTGACTAGATTGAGTGTGAGATCGAGTGTGTCCTTTCGGAAAAAGCAGCAATGTTCAATACACCATAACCAGTCTTGGGGAAAAGATCTCTGATAATGCTTGTTGTTGTGAATATGTGTGCTGCTACTACTACTCTTGTCAGCCTCAAAAATAGGGATGTATCATCCCTCAGGGTTTTGACAATTCCACCACATGGCTTGCCCAAAACAACATGGCAAAAATGCCATCCAGTCGTTCCAATAGCATATAATATATGGTAAACGTCACCTCACCTTGATCTAATGATCATGATCCAAGAATTGGAGCATCTCCTTGCCTTTGTTCAAACTAGTGTTGAGATTGAAACCCCAGTACTGAAAAATTAATGTCACAGTTTGTCATTTCAACCATAGCTAACATTGAGCCCACATTCACACATGTAACCTGCATCAGATTGATCGGCATAACCTCCCCTTGTCAAGCAGCTTGGCATGATAGATGACAATGATGCTTCCAAGTTCATGCTGAGACAGTGTTGGCAGGAATAACATGAGAAGTGCCTTCATATACCGTGTTCTGCCATACCCAAGTTGATCACCATCTGGTGATGTCAGCACAAAAAAAGGGTAGCAATGTCATGTGAAGGGGTAGATTGGTCAACCAATCTTTGCACTGGCTTGCAACCCCTTTGCATGACCAATCTGCCTTGAGTTGGGCAGAGTGGCAAACTGTCAATAGGCAGTCTGGTAAAATTCATTTGACTCTGGCAGAGAGCACAGATTCACAGGGTCAGGTGATTTCCAGCTAATAAAAAACCTGAGATTATTGACAATAAAAATAAATAAATAAATATCATGATCA
>JBBPTK010000418.1:0-15799 GCA_038094135.1 Spongiforma cf. squarepantsii
AGTGATTTGCAAAGATTGGGAGCGTTCTGTCTCGCTAACAGCGACTTCCATGGTATGCGTTCTTACACACTTCGAGCCCTTGTTCATCTTGCTTATGGCTTTTTTCACCCTTCGCGTCGTGTTACAGGCCACCCCGCATGACCAAAGACAATCTGAATCACGTTCCCTGGACCAGGGTTTCCGACCTCAGACGCACTTCCTCGGTTCGCAAAATCCCGCGGCAATGAAAAAGAATGTGTTAACGTCATTTACGAACGTCCTTCTGTTGCCCGTGACGATTGTCCCCCGCGCCGTTGGAGCCGGCGTGGACGCAATCGGGACAGGCGTCGGCGCTGTAGGAACAGGAGTTGTGCAAGGGATCGCCATGCTGAATCCGCAACGGTGGGTTGGAAGTGGTGGTGGGGCTGGTAATTCGGGAGATGTGGGCGTCGGTCCAGGCTCTATGCCAAATGATGGCTACGAAACCTTTGGCAAAGATGGAGCGTTGTTCGAAGTTGGGGAAGATGAAGACGAGGACGTGGATCCGGACACAGAAAAGGAAAAAGAAAGAGGCGACATTATGGGAGACGAAGCCGGATGGGGTGAGTATGCAGAGAGTCGGACCAATGAGAACGGAGCCACCGGTTCTGGCGGTTTTGGCTTGACGTCGGATGTTGTAAACAAGAAGCTCGCAATTACGCTGCCCGTTCCATCGTCTTCTACGTCGACGAGCGTATCGAATCTTACGAAGACACATAGTGTCTCGGCAACACCGTCGACCCCTGTTCATGCGTCTGTCGAAGCACTTGACCTTCTGCTCTCCCTCGACGTGTCTTTGCAGGTCATATACGCCACCCGAGATGCGATGAAGCGCCTTGAGACGTTTGCAGCATATCCTGGTACCACAGGAACGCGCGTGCGCGAGACCCTCGAGGACGCATTTTGTGAAATGTTGGGAGCGCTGGGTACGAGGCACATTGCATGGGGATTTGGAATGTAGGTCTAACATTCAATTCCGCTCAACATCACATTGACTTTGTTTCATTTCACCGTGGTGTGAACCACAGTGCAACCGAGCGCATGTCGTCCTACAAACCTGCTGAGCACGAAGGAACGATGAGCGTCGCACCCTTATTACAGTTCTTTGAGCTTGTCCACCTCGGGGATACGATACAAAGCATGGTCCATGTGTTTTTTGACAAGGAAATGGTACGCGAAACTCCCGGTTACTCTGTGTACGCAATTCATAATACGCAATGCGTCTTGAATAGGCCCCACACATCGATAAGACCGATTTTTTGAATGCAGTCATGAGGGAAAAGAAGCGGTTTGAAAGTACGCTGGACGATTGTGTAGCCTCAGGGTTGAATGCGGGGACACAGGTACTGATGAACCAGGTTCGTTAACGAAACTCGCGTTTGAACGTCCTCGTGCAACTCACGATGTTTCACTATCATGGATAGGTCGACCACATTATTCAGACGTCCACGAAGCCTAGGGCGTACTACCCGCCCGAAGATGCTCCGCTCGATCTCCGACCGACAGAAGGCTGTCTGGAAGCCATCCGCTGCCTTGAAATACACTGCAAACTTCTCAAAGGCAGCACGAGCAGAGAGGTTCTTGAGGTGTTTTATCAAGAGGTTGGGATTCGGTTGCTGACGTAAGTGTTTACTTTGAATACTCAAGCGTTCACTAAAGAAAAACCCATGCGCCGGGTGGCTACAGCATATTGCAAAAACATATCAAGCGCCAGATTATTTCCCTCAGTGGCGGCTTTCAGGTGATTGCGGATCTGAATGCATATCACGCATTCATCGCGTCGCTCAAGGTATATTATCTTTGTGGTTGTTGTGATCGTTCCCAATACGGCACTGAATTTGTATGTACAGGTACCGAACGTAACTGCGGACTTTGATCATCTCAAGATGCTCGGGCATGTTTTCGTCGTCGAGGATGCGAAAGACCTTGCACAGATCGTACGGGATGTGACACGGTATGGAGGCGCGTATCGCCCAGAGGTATGGTTTCTTTCCTTATTTTCTGTTGCTCCCTTTGTCTCTTGCTAAAGTGTGTTGATGTAGGATGTCTACGAGTTCATCCAGCGCCGGTCTGACTGGAAAAAAATTGAAAAGACGGTGGATAAAACAATGTATAATTTAAGCTTCAAAGAGGACTGTGTCATTTGTTGAGGTATCATGTGGGTAAATGATGTCTTTAATTCATACACACTATTGCCAAACTGCCAATACTTCACAATTTGATGTTAGATGTTGGGATCTTATGCTCGAATGCTTTAGCAACTGTGCTGAAGATGAGGTGTAAATTGACATGCAGTATTGTTTAGATATGTGACAGAAATTCCATTGAATGGTACTTAGCACAAAGGAAAAGGTCTTAAAAATCAGAAAGCTGTCTGTACTGCTTACCTTTTAGTTTTCCAAGCACTCGGGGAGAACATGTTCAGTATGAATTTGAACTTGTCTGGCCATTCTCAGCTACTGTTGACTGTGATCTGATGTTGGCACATTGTACAACAACTACACAATAGAAGGTAAGAAGCTAATGAAGGACTTTTCTTACCAATGATTCCTAGCCAGGTATGTTTTGTTCCATATTTCATCCATAAAAATATTAAATTTAATACTAGTGGCTTTATGCTATCTTCCACTGGGATATCTGCTTTCAAGCTGGTGTTTATTACATTACAAAGCTGGAAATTTTTTTGCAGTCTTCTTACAGAGTTCAATGATTATAAGTCTGTATTCTCATATTTATTTCATTTCTGTCAGATCAGTTTTTATTTTGACATGTAGACATCATTTGTACAAATTGAATAGCATATATGTATAAACTATTTCTTTGAAATCAGATATTTTTACAGTACATTCAAATGTGATCTATTATGAATATGGTCTTATTTTATAGAACTACCAGTCACACTATAGAAAATATGTAGTAAATACAGTATCTGCAAACTATTCTGGCTATAAGTTGATGCTCATTAGCAATTCAAAAGTCACTTTGCCTTACTATATATTATTCTTTTTATAATTACATATTCAGCCTCATGTTTCTTTTTTTTCAATTCAGATTGGGCATCTTAGCCTTTTCCTTTGTTATTAGAGGCAAAGACCTTTGGTAGAAAGAAGTGATATTAAGTTCCTATTTCCTAGCTTCACAGTATGCCTATTAGTTGTCAAATCATTTTTTTTGGATTGGAGCCTCTGATACTGATTTTTTGGTCCAGTTAGGTCACAGTCTTTTCAGATCTAGAAAAATGAAAGAGCAATCAAAAACCAGTCTTGACTGGATACCATAAATGACCCTGATCAAGGCCCTATTTGACCCCTATTTACCTAAATATTTCTACTATTTTAGGAAATTACTTTAATTTTATAGAGACTGATCAATGTTTTATAAACATATGGGCCAAGATTGGCTATATCTTTGTGGTCGGATCAATGATGTTAGTAGGTCAGATTCACGATAGGGGCATGTACTACCTCTGATATAGCCACCACTAATTGGAATGCTCTGTGGATCAATATGTCTGAGTGACATCACTACAAAATAACATGTAAACTTAAAATAATCATATCTCAGTCAATTCTTAACTGATTTACATTAACAAAAATATGGGTAGAAAGCTATTAATGAGTACCAATTATCAGCTACCAAAAGACCAGTCCATGACTGAGAACAAACCATGCAAAGCTGACAAAGACTGATTTTTTCCATATCAGGAAATTACCAAAACTGGTTTTGGTCCAGTCTTAGCCAAAAATGGTGAAAAACTGGACCAGACTGGACTTTCAAACACTACAAGTAGATCTGTGAATCCTTCTTTCCAAAATAAAATAACCATTGCTTCCTTTACAACCACCACTGTGGAGCTCCATGCAGCTCTAGGTTTATATTAGGTGTTTTTCATCTTTTTCGTTGACTCCCTACTTGCTCTCTTTGTCATATCCATTCCTGACTGTCCATACCCTTCTGAGCCTTCTCCGGCCTTCTCCGGATCAATCCCAATACTTTACCCCTTGGAGTTGATTATTCTCTATCGGACTTCCTTCACACTGCCACTCTTTCCTTTTACATAGCTCCTTGTTCTTGTTCCACAGCCTCTGCTTAGGACTTCCACAGTCCTGAGCGATTACTCATTCCACGTTCCTTCTTAGTCATGATTTATAATTCCTTACTCATGTCCTCCATTCCTCATTACAAACTCTGATTGGAATCCTAGTATATAAACCCTATGTATTCCGATGTACTCTCCTTAGTTTGAATATTAAAGTTAATCTCTAAGTCCTTCTCTGATTTCTCCTCATCTCAATCTGAGGACTGTAGTTTGACAAGGGCACAACACATATGTCCTGCGCCAACATCCTCATCTCAGACCTCTGTTCCCTCTGTCTCAGACCTCTGTTCCCTCTGTCTCAGACCTCTGTTCCCTCTGTCTCAGACCTCTGTTCCCTCTGTCTCAGACCTCTGTTCCCTCTGTCTCAGACCTCTGTTCCCTCTGTCTCAGACCTCTGTTCCCTCTGTCTCAGACCTCTGTCTGTATCATCTCTGACCCCTTTCCTCTGTTCTCTTTCAGCCTCCCTCAGACTTAGGTCTGGAAGACCCGGACTTGACACTCTTCTCAGTCCAACTCATTTTACAAATAGTCTGACAAGTCCAATGGCATAGAACTGTCCTATCTTCAACTGGACTTCCATTATCCTGTTTCAGACTTACCCCTGTTTGTTCCTTAATTGTTCCTATTTATTTACTGCATCATATTACAAAGTCTCAGGCATTCCCAGACTATAAAACATTGTTTTCCTGTATTTTTAATACATCTTTTGTATCTTTCATATCTCTGTGTCTCCCGTCTTCCTAGGATCTTTTTCCTCTGAGTTCACCACAGAACTCAACCTCCTCAACCTCCTTTAGTATCTAGTGTTTTAAAGTCCAGTTGCCAACTGGTAGCACAACTGGCAACTGGACTGGACTGCAACTGATTGCAACTGGACTGCAGACTGCAGTTGCAACCAGTTGCAACCATATATAGCCACCCATGTATATCACCATATTTGGTGATATTTGGTAAGTTTTCCAGATTTTTTGAAATTTATTTGAGGCATATATCACTCAAAAATCTTTTTTGAATGTCAAAAAATGACAAGCCCAATGAAAATATTCATATCTTGCCTATTTCTTGACCAAAGCTTGACATTAGTAGCTCCAATTCTAGCTATGGGTCATATCTAATTTTCATACAGCCATTACTAAGTGTGCAAATCAGTTCCTGACCAGTTACAGACCTGTTTTTCAAAAAACTGGTTGCAACCAGTCTTTTTGTTACAGTCAATGTACATCCACAGAGTTGCATGGTGGACAAGTCATATATTCTTTCCTTCCTGTTAACCCTCTCATTTCTCTTTCTCACTTAGCCATCATTCCACATAATTACTAAGGCCATATGTTGCAGCTTTCATTCTTGGACCATTGTGCCATGTGGCCATTGTTGCCCTGTCACATGCTTTGCACCACTGGCAACTATCCTTCTACTGTTTTGGTTTGCTTCTCATATATATTTCATCCATTGTCTTGGTTTGCATTTCAGATATATGAGTCATTCATTTTCCTCTGACTCATGTATATTCCCCTTTTGATCATGGTCTACACCCCACTCCTACACCTATAAAACCCCCATGATAGTGCACTTGTTCTACAATCTAGTTCTGCCCAATCCCAGCTCAGTTACTAGTCCCACTATTGCTCCAAGGTGTGACTCTAGTGAGATCATTTCTTGTCCCTATCTTTACCCAACTAGACATGACTCTTTGTGAGATCCTCATTGAGCTTTGTGATAAAAGGACCTGAGCTACAGTGTTAACACTTTTTCAGTCCAGTTGCCAGTTGCCTTCCAAATAGGATAAAAAACTGGACCAGACTGGACTTTAAAACACTATGAGTCTTGCTAATCAGTGCCAACCAAGCTGGTGCTAACTATTTTCAAGAGCAATGATAGCCCTACTTTAAACCAGGGCTGGAATTGCCACTCAATCCACATGACTTTCTACCTTCAGCTCCTCAGTATCCAAGGCTGCCCTCTGTTTCTTTTCTCCAGGCCAGGTCATCAAAATGCTCAAGCTGCTGCTTTTACTGGTTCAGCCCTGAGTCTTCCACTATCCCCTCCAACTTAGTCATTCATGTTTACTTCTTAAAATCCAAATGATCTAAATATCCTTGACCCAAGCTCATGCTCTTTCATTTTGGAGATGGAACATGTCTACAATCATTCTTGTGGATGGTAGTTTGGTATTAGCAATGTTGCATTGGTAAGTAATTCTATTTTGATGATAAATGCACTATTAAATAGTCAATCTGACCAGCCTTTGCCATCTTCAATTGCCCACCATGGTTTCATTCATCTGAATACTCCTAGCCCAAGTTTCCATTTTTTTTGGCTTTGGAAACACAGCATGCCATCATCACAAATCTGTCTGTCTCAACATTATCTACTTCAAATCCTCCACCTGTGCCAACTGAGGCCCATTATTTTGAGTCTTGTCCCTTGTCATTAACTGCTCATGATTTCATCCTATGAGCAGCCACAGCCAAGGACAGCTTCAAACCCTGCACTGGCATCACCACTACAAATTCACTCTTCCTTAATGCCAGTACATCAATGTACAACTGGTCTTGGCAGTGATGGATCTTCCACTGCCTCAGGTCCTACCAACCTCACCAAACTATCAGATGCTGAAATGGAGAAGATGATTGAGTGTGGCTGCCCTTACTTCCTTGTGTAGATGGCAAATTGGGAGGCCATGATGATGAATAAAAAACACTCAAAAGTAATTTCAACTATAATCAAAGAGGTTATGTGAGGCATTGTAGGATCCTCATAGGTTGAGCACTCGCCAAAGGTCTGGAAAGAGATTATGCATCTGATGAACACTGTGGTTCACCTATGGAAGGAGTACAGCAGACTCCATCTATCTTCAACATTGAATCTTTGACAAGGTTATGATGAAAACACTGATACATTCTCATCACCAGAGGAAGACATGACTTTTGTCTCTCAGGTAGCTTGGTCTCTGCTCAATGATATGTTCTTTTTGTAAGAAGGTCAAAACTCTCAAGCACCACTTTTCAGCACAAAATTCTTCCAGCACCTTATTGTTGACATCTCTGTTTCAGCCAGAGGTAGTTCTTGGAAAATATATCGACCATGATATAAATCCCTCAATAATGTACTCATGTTGGGGGCTGCATCAGTTGCTGCATGTACTTACTTGCAAGTGGTTGAAAGGTACCAAAAATGTGCAGAAGGTTGATCAAGCTATGTAACTGGCAGGGCAATTACCTGCTTGCTAGGATGGAGGTTGCATGTGTTGAGAATATGAGATAATTACTGTATATTATTCATATTCAGTATAAGAGCTCAGATCAAGCATTACATAATAAAGGTGAACTGATTCTAGTTAGTTTCTAACTCAGATGGGTTTCATGACACATTATGGCTCTATTGTAGGCCCAGCAGAAGAGGACAGTGTAATATTGGCAGTCTGAGATGAGCCAGGTGAGTAGTAGACTGCAGGAAAGGAACTCAGAAGTGTAGGTGGATCAATGGTAGTGGAAGCCAGCCAGTACTCACTATCAAGGGGTTGACCCAGATATGATGTACTGCCAGCAGCCAAGCCAGTGGGTGCAGTTTCCTATGTATAATGTGTAGTGTATATGACCATTGATAAAAAAAATTTGATACTCATGAATAGTATTCAGTGGAACTAAGTCCAGAATTATGCACAAATTGTGTTGAGTGAGATTGAGATGGATCATGAGTTGGATAGAGGGGAAGGCTATTGATGCCCTGTCTACAAAGTAGTTCTGGCTAAATGGCATATAGGAAGGTTTAGGATGGATCCAAGACTGTGTGCCTTATAAAGAGAAGTTTAAGCTTTGAAGACAGACAAAAGTCTTACTAAGGCTCAGTCCAAGTAAACATTGCCAGCCTTGCTTGCTTACCTCACCTGGCAGTCTTGCTTAGTCCAAACTCAGTCCCATCTAAGAATTCAATCTCGGCTGCAATGCCAGTCATAGCAATGTTTATTGTAGCTACATTTTCAGAGGAGTCTGCTGATGAACATGTAATGAGGGTATGGGACTGTCAGTATCATGTATGAAATTGATAGGGTGTACAGCTAGTACTGATCACTCAGTGAAATGTAAAGTTGAAAGCTTGTCTGAATTGTTCATGTAGTTTTATTATACCTTGAAAACAAGGTAACTACTACACTATATTTGAGCAATGCATCAGCAAACTTGTATTTTTTCTAAACACATTATGTTGATCTAAAAGTGTCTAACAGTGCCTAAAATTAGAAGGATAGTAGAAATAGTAAAATTTTAGTGACTTTTAGATCAACATAGTGTGTTTATGCACAGATCCCCCTCAACCATGCTAAAAAAAGTGCAAGGACACAAAGTCCAATACTTCTCCATGCAGGAAAGAAAAAAGGAAGAGTATCTGAAGTAGGATACTGACCTGGTTTGGTTTGAGGTATGAACAGAAAGAGTTTATAATCTTTGTGAGACTAGGTGTAAGCTTATAAGGTGAAGGAATTGAACAAGTGGAACTTCTTTGTTGTAGAACTCGTTATTGTATCAGTCAGAATGACTGATCTTATATACTATAGGACATTGTTTGTACCTATGTATGTACTTGTCTATAAAGGGATAAATCCTGTAACATGGGTAAAGGGTTGTAACCATAACCAGAGTATGGAGATAAGAATTAATATTGTTCAATAGGAAAAGTATCTCATATGAAATATGAGTAATCCTTATCTATGAGAACAGTTCTAGATTAGAATGTTCTAGAATGATGATCCAGTTCAAGTACAAGAAGTGTTTAAACTCCTATATTCTCCACAAACTATTATATACAGTCAACTCCCTTGTAACCCATACCTGTTGGTTTGGGCCAAAAAGTATGGGTTATGACGGGCTATGGGTTACAAGGAAATTATGTAATTAGGCACAAAACGAAAGGAAGTTGCCGAATAGGCTTAGTTCAACTGTCGGTGAGGGAAATAATCAGTGATTGCTGTCTCCTTCGCTTCCTGCATTTCCAGCAAACGAGTCTCTCGCCCAAATGCACCCAATTCTACCTCCAACTTGCGAGCGTATGGAGTATTTAACAACCCGACATATGCTTGCAATACTGAAACTGCATGCAGTGCCTCGCGATGTGTTCAAGTTGGAGCGATGGAATGGTTGATGCTGGAGCCATTTTCCACAAGTGCATTCTCTACATTCTCGTCTTCCTTCTTCATCTCCATTACAGCCTTGTATATCTCTTCATCCATTACATCAAAGATGCTCACATTTGATTCGATTGCAGGATTGACGAGTTCTTCGATGCTCATGCGATCCACCCACCAGAGGATCCCAGTCGACTGTAGGGCGTCAAGAGCCCTCTCAACTTTGGCTTCGGCAGGGTTATTGGGATCCCGTTGGGTAGAATTGGACTTGGTCAATGCAATAGTGCCGCTGGTGTCAATAAGAGATGAGATAGGTACTGAGGGTGACAAATGTGAGTTATCTGTGACGTCTGGGAGGATTCCAGCTTTACGCCAGCAATTTCGGATAGTGGTAGTGTCAACTAGATCCCAGGCTTTTTCAGCCAGATGCATTGCCTCGAGTTGGTTGATTTCGAATATCTCGGATAACGCATAGTTGTTCTCATAACGATCAACTGAGCGGTCGATGAACTTTGCATGGTAATGAGACTTGAAGCAACGAATAATCCCTTGGTCATTCGGTTGGACATGTGCAGTCAAGTTCAGAGCAAAGTTTTCGACATGGATATGAGTAAGGCCATCCGGAACAATATGGCCTGAAAAATTGTCCTGCAGGAGTAAAATCTTTCGATCCTCCCGTCTCAGTGAACTATTCCAGCGCTCTAACCAATCCTGATAGATCACAGCCATCATCCATGCCTTCGCATTTGTGCAGTAGTCAAAACCAAGTTGTGCTGCTGACTTGCTTTCAAATGCACGAGGCATCTTGTACTTCCCGATAATCAACGGCTCGCGCTTCTCTGAGCCACTTGCATTCACCGTGAACACATAGGTCAGCCTCATTTTTTGACCTTTGGCTCCAGCCTGTTGCTTATTCGAAAGTCCACAATCAGGCAGCATGCTGTTCAAGACAAACAATATTCAGTTGTAATGGTGAGTTCTGGCAGAAATGATGAATCGACTAATGCATAGAATAAGGAGGTCTTGTCCATGTTGTATATGTCCCGTAGCTTGTATCCACCGTCCTTTATCAATTTCTGAACATGCAACCACTCCTTCTCGACGGTCTTGGGATCAGCGGAGGCAGCTTCACCGTGCCGCTTCATTTCCTTCAAGCCGACATGCCGTTTGTAACGGGTTAGCCACCCATTGCTCAAGTTGAGCTGTTCGTCTGCTGGTACACCGACAAGGTTTGCAAATGACCTCCATTTCTGATGGAGAACTTCGCCAGTGAGGACAATCTTGTCGTTTAAAGCCTTTATAACCCAAAGGTCCAGCATTTCCGTAACTTCGGGATGCAGCGTTTGACGGATCCGTTTCGCTGAACATGACAAACCAGCACTCCGAGCTGCCTCATACTCCATCTGCCATCTAGGCTCTTGCTTCAACCAGTCAGAGATCTTTGGTTGATTGACTCGATGAAGGGCACAATAAATCTTGCCAAAGTGCACCACAGTTTTGGTCTGATTCTTGCCATTTTTGTGATGCCAGTCGAGAATATCAATGTGCTGCTCAAGCGTTGCGTTCTGCTTCTTTTCAGGTTCTTGTGGCCATGCCCGTTTTTGTTTGCCATCCGTCACAGAGTTAGCCTCGTATACTGGATGATCTACAGAAATTTTTAGATGTTGTTTTTGTATACCGAACAAAGAAAACTTACATTTTCGCTTCTTAGATGGAACTACCTTCCATCCTGCAGCTTCTGACAGCCTCTGAGCTATACACTCCTCTTGTGAATCTAGCTGTGCAACGGCCCTTTCATAGTCCTGAGCCGTTGCCAATTTTTTGACCAGACGCTCATCATCAACTAAATTACCAGTGTTGTCAAGCCAGTCTTCATCGGCTTCGGAGATAGGCTGATTGGCCCTCAATGCAGCCTCAAGTGAAACTTTCCGGTCATGAATTTGATCCTGAAGCTTCTTTAACCCTTTTCTGAGAACATCAATGGGAATCATCGTGTAGATTTGGGTTCGATGTAAAACACTAAAGTTAGTTAAAGGGGAAGGAAGGGATACTTCCTACAAGTCCTAACTAACTGTAAAAGATCAGAAGGGATGAGTGTACTTAGTGTTTTAAAGTCCGGTCCGGTCCGGTTTTTTACCCTATTTGGCAGGCAACCGGACCGCAACCGGTTTTGGTAATTTCCTAATTAAGGCAACTGACATTTGGACTTGTAAAGACTGGTTGCAACCGGTCTTTTGAAAGATCGGTCTATAGCCAGTCCGCAACCGGTTTTCGTGTTAAGCGGTGGCTGTACCGAATTTAGCCGAGACTCTTGGCTTCCAGATTAATCAAGAATTAAGTAAATCCGTCCAGAAACGGCCGAGATATGGCCATTTTCGTCTTGTATGTCATAAATTCATAGATCAGTCTCTATAAAATGCACATAAATACCTAAAATTCCACTAAAATTATGGGAACTAGGTCCGGTCATGTACTACACAGCCCAAGGCAACCGGTTGCCCAAAAGACCGGTTGCAACCAGTTGGCAACTGCAGTTGCGAATTTTCAAAACAAGGCAACCTGCAACTGCAGTCCTATCGCAACCAGTTGCAGTCCAGTCCGGTTGCCAGTTGCGCAACCAGTTTGCAACTGGACTTTAAAACACTAAGTGTACTCGACCCAAAAGGGACTCGATAGCAAGGGAGATGTTTTTGGACGAAGTCCTGAACAAGATACCAATAGGACACGATAGTCCGGTCGATAAAACAGTAGTCCAGTCTGCTCCGGAGTAGCAAAAGAGCTAAAGTTGGTGATAGAAGAATGGAGATGAGCGGAACGGTCGGTCGGTGCTGAAAACGGTTGAGTGGTCGAAAATGAGCAAAAAGAAGCTCCCTTTTCAGACTATGTACCTGTATTTATAGTCCGGGCATTCCCGGGACCGTATAAGGAATGTGGTATGTAAAGATGACAAAACCTAATAAAGTATCGCAATGTCCGACATAACAAGTCCAAAACATAACGAATAGAGTGGAGGTAAGGGAAGGGGTAAACGAACAAACCAAAACCTAACATAGGATATATGTCCTGAGTGTTCCGGAACCAGTCTGAACAGTCCCGGATCAGTCCAGTGACTGGACTATGACCGGACTGTTGAATATTGGCCGGAAGTGCTCGGGGAAGGTAGTAAGGATCGGGAGGAACGTAGTCCATGTAAAAACAATGAAAAATGCGTAAAGTAAATGTAGAGACGCACCACGCTCTACATCGACTTGCCATATTCAGAGTATATTTATATTGATTATATAACAGATATTCCTAATATGGAGTTAGAGTATGGGTTTTGATGTTCGGGGATTGCTATGGGTTATGGGTTATGGGATTTATGTACAAAATCACTGCAAACCAACTCGGGAAGTCCAAAAATGTATGGGTTACAAGGGAGTCGACTGTAGTTACATGAAATGTGCTTATATAAGTCCATATGTTCAATATTGAGGATCAGAGATCTGAGCTGAGCTGATGGCATTGATTTGCTTCACAATAATCTTATAACCCTCTTCTAATATTCAATAGTGTAGACAAAGCCAGCCATAAGACCAAAATACCATCACAAGTCTTCTTAGAAAAGCTGTTACTTGGCATGGAATGTGTTACATTTTACTTCTATTCTTGTACTTCCTATTGGGCGAAAGACCTTTTGGGCAAGCAACTGTTGAAGGCTGTATGTAGTTAGACTCCAGTTGTAGTAGAACAAGACTGTGTATATTCATCTGTATGTAGTTAGACTATGGACAGGTGAGTAAATAGGTCATACAGAATGATAAAAGAGTGTCTTACCTCCAGTCATAGTAGAATGAGACTAGAGGAAAGTAGTAATGAGTGGAGCACAAGTTTACCTTGCACAGTGTCCAAAAAAGGAAATGTACTCTATGTATTGTAGTGAAGGTAATACTATGTAATGTACAGTCTGAATCTCCAACACTTCCATGGCTGTACTACTCATTTCTGCTCTTTGCTCAGCATGCCACTGCCTCGTTGCTTCATATTGTGTACTTTTTAGCTTCTGCTCTTCAACCAGCTGTACCACAGCCTCATTACTTCTTTCCACTCACAGCCTTCTGCAGTCCACAGTACCACTGCCTTCAGATAGCTCCTTATAGCAACTACCTTCGCCTATATAAACCCTAGTAGTTGCTCTGTATTCCCTTAACTTCAACCTACTTGGTCTCTTCTCAAATCACATCCCTTTGAACCTTGAAACCCTTGACTCGATCTAAGTGATCAAACCCAAGACCCTTGAACCTTTGATTCCTTACCAAGTTGCTTGTTTACCTCAACATGACTCTTCATGAGTTCCTCAGTAACCAAGCCTAACAGAATGCTCTGGTGACTAAGTCAGGTCTATCTATAACTTATTAATATATATGAGTGGCTAGATTTTCACAATTTCATGGATAATGATGAAAGAAATACCTAGAATATTTTGAGTAATTCTAGACCAGCTACCATTAGTAGTTTTGATGAGAAAGAGATCAGATTTTCTATACTCTGCACAGATGGTCAAAGAATCTTGAAGGTGTTGCATATAATGACTACTGATGATATGACCAATCTCAATCCTTGATACAAATCAGCTCTTAATTATTTGCCATCCAGATATTACATTAATTAATAGAGGCTCAAGTATCACAGATCAGCTGCTGAAAGAGTCTTTCATTCTTGAACAAATTCTGATTTCCACTGCAGAAGGACATATGTGAAGCCTATATGCATGCTACAACAGCTGAGTAGCTTTCTCAGAGCAATATGGTGCACCATCATGGAGATTGAGTGAAATATTCAAGTGCTAACTGTTCTTACCATATGGAAAGAGGAAAATGCAGTGGAGAGACAGATAGGCACAATGTAGATTGCTAATGTGATGAAAGCCACCATCTTAAAGATGAATAATGATATTACAATTAATTCGATAGTGGCCTCTTGTCTTACAGGCTCTCTATGATGATTCTTATGACTTCATTCAGTTCAGAATAAAGATTCATCACTAGAACAACTCCTTGGCTTTTACATCTGCTAGTGTTCAGATTGACAATCAAGCAGTTCAGGGCTCTGACCTTCAGTCTTTTCATATTCATGGTGCCACTCATCATCTCATGGGTGCTTTGGTTTCATTAGATAGTCATGATCACTAAATCACATTTTTGGGGTTTTTTGACTTAGGCATTTTTTTGCTGTTACTAGAAGTTTAAATAAAGTGTACAGACAGTACTGAAAGTGTTAACCTTTTCATTCACTTTTTTTACTACACTCTGGTACACTTTCCCAGACTTGTTGGTACACTTATGTATGTCCACTTTTTTACTACACTTTGGTACACTCTGGCACACTTTGTTACACTTGTTGGTACACTTTGGTCTGCTTCTTAGCTACACTTTGATACACTTTTTTCTACACTCTTGGTAGACCTGTTGGTACACTTTAGTCCACATTTTCACTACACTCTAGTACACTTTTTCCTACACTTTGCCACACTTTTGCTACACTTTCCCCTACACTTTGGTAGACTTTTCTCACACACTTTCCCTACACTTTTCCTACACTTTTTGTCTGCTTTATTCTACACTTTACTACACCTTTTTCTACACTTTTCCTATACTTTGTTCACACTTTGGTAGACTTGTGGACTGTCCAACAATTATTTCCAAGAAGACCTACAATTTAAGGAGTACATCAACTAACCTTGAACAGCCTCACCAGGCCATGTGTTGTTGCCATTACCAGCCTGTCTGATGCTCATTTCCTACAAGACCTACCATTACAAGGGGCTGACAAGCCCCTTGTAATGTTTATCTCATGTCACATTAATTACACAAGTTCAATCTGTCATCCAGCCATTGTAAGGTCTTATCATGTGGTCTGGAGTCCCATGATGTTACAATGGGGAAAATCCATGGCCCATTGGTGCTACTGTACAGGCTCTAAGTTAGTAAGTTAGTAAGTTAGTTGACAAGTAACACACTAGAGATAAACAAGCAGCATTCAGATCCTTACTGGTTCAATGACTGGTAAATGCACTACAGGCCATAGAGGAGAGCAACACACTCACAGGTCTCAAGGCCCCATGATCCACAATACCATAAAACGTCACTGCAACGAGGACAATACAAAAGCTAGAAAACAGGGACATGACACAACAAGTCTCGTACACTCAAGGGTGGTGATGGAACAACATCAATGTTCATCATCATCGCACACTCGGATCGCCCCTCGTGACCCCGTTCGTAGATCACCTCCATCGACGACAATTCGCCCAAGAGGTCCAACACAGGAAGCAGGGCCCAGTCAGGCAACGAACCGCCAGGCAAGTCCAACAGTCCCGGATCATCGTGTGCTGCCGCCGCCGACGCGCCCGCGAGATGCATCAGTGGAAGCGAAAACCAACGCTTCTTCTGTTCGTACACTTCGCTCGGCTCGTCCTTCACGTGCGAACCTACCTCGAGGTGGTTCGTCGAGAAGGACACAAAGTTGTCATAATTGGGATAGAGCATGACGTAACCACGGAGATAGACGAGCTCGATAAAGTA
>JBBPTK010000419.1:0-15794 GCA_038094135.1 Spongiforma cf. squarepantsii
CCCACATCCAGAGCATTCATGCAGTGGTGTGGAACCCGAGTGTCTACGCGTACATCCGAAGGGTCGCTGCCAGTCCAGGCAGACAGGTTGGCCTTTGGGGTTGATAAGGGTGCCGCTAGTATCGCGCGAGCAACGGGACGGGGTTCCATCCCAGCATAGATCGCAGGTACAATTGCGAACGTCATGTGGGAATCGCCCGAGGCATTTGGGGCACGCTGAAAGGCCTGGTTTGGCCTTTTGAGCTCGAAAGGATGGCTTGGAAGGAGGGGATTGGGAGGAAGACCTTGAACGGTTGCGACGTCGTGATGTGTCAGGGGACCGGGCTTTGGAACGCCGCGCACGCGATGGACCGGGAGAAGGTGAGCGTGTCGGGCGGGATGATCTGTGGTCGGTGCGGCTGTCATAGGGATGCCAGCGACCATAGCTGCGCGCGCGAGGCTGCACATTCTGTGGCTCGTGCTTGGATAGCATCTCGAGCATCCTCGTTTTTAGCGCATGCCCGTCAAACGCTCGCACTTCATCCGCTATCGTGGTCATGAGCTGCTCATTGATCACGGAGATGTCGTAGCCTTTTCCGGCTTTGACTTGGCGGTGCCAGTCTTGCCTGACTCGGGCTTGGTAGGTGAGTATGATCTGTTCTCCAAGGGGTACCTGCAGGAGGGGATGCGTCTCCAGATACCAGAAGAATCTGGATAGTGCGTCGAGGTTGGCAGGGGGCCAGTTGGCGCTTTGCGCGTAGTCCAGGAAGACGCTCTTGGCATGTAAGAAGTCTGGGAAGGAAAGATCCTGGTCAGCCACCGCGTTGCGGGATGCGCGTGTAGCCGCGATGGGTCTGACGGTTAGGTGGTCCTCGAGCTTTGATATGCCGAATGTGTCGTCAGCTTGGGATTTGTTGCCGTGCTTGACAGCGTCGAGTAGACCCGGGAGGGAGAAGTACCAGAGTTCTACGAACTGAAAGGCTTCAAGCTTCGATATCGCGTATGCTGAGGGGGGCATGGTGAGGACGTTAGGCGCAGACGTCCCAGGAGTGAAGGTATTCATCTTGGGTTTCTTCTTTTCCGCCTCCGAAAGGATGCGCTCCTGTTCTTCAGCCGCAGCCTGCTCTTCCTCCTCGCGCTGTTGCCGGCGCAAGTCCTCCAGCTGCTGCGCATCTCTTGCCTCAGCTTCTCTCTGGGCGTTCCACGTTGCGATGCGCGCGGCTCTGTCTGCCTGCCAGGCGACGATCAGGCGTTCGATGACCTGTTCATTGCTCTCGTTGTAACCAGCACGTAGACCCTCACGGATGACGGCGAAGTTGTCGCTCGCGTAGTCCGGGAGCATCTCCAAGTTTGGGTCAGCCATGATTCGAGATGATAAATTCGAGAATGAAAACGATTAACGAGAGACGAAGAAAGGAGTGGATGGTCTAGGAAGTGTGCTAAGTAGTGAAAGACGAGAACGAGAGCGGAATCGCGCTAGGTTCTCGGGCGGAGGACAAGAAGAAAGAGCGGTGGCGCCAAATTCCCACCGCTCTACCAAAGACATAGCTCTGTTCCTCCGCAGGCTACGTAACAGACCGGCACACTTCCGGCCCATCTGCCATCTACAATGTACACCCACATGCCCACTACACGATGTATCCACGATCTCAAGATCAACGAACCACCATAATACATGGGACGAACTTGTGCCAGGGAGCAAAAACCAACAGAATTGGAAGATGTAAAAACATTGCTTCAGACGTCGCTTCGGGAAAAGGGTGATCGAGTGCCACGTTGCTTCCGTCAAACCTTCCCAGAACACCGCCCTCATATTCCTCTAGATATCGACCCTCGAGACCCGTCTAGAGACCTACAGCGCCCGTGCATCGACTGCCCAGACCCATTTATCGAAAACCATCGATGTTTGGATGCGCTGCGTTTTCAACATACGCTAGAAATTTCAGCAGAGGAACACGAAAAAAGAAGCTCGTAAGTACACGAACTGGATCGCCGGCGCACGATGGTGAAGTATTCAGAGGTGGTGAAGGATAAGTTGAAGGGTCGAGAAAGGTGCGTAGTAGGTCATTTCGCTTCTTGAGCTCTCCTCCGAACCTCCTGTTATCGATGCCAATGATCTCTCTTTTTTTCCCCTTCTTTCGGTCTTCCGATTCAGGTCTCGAACGAATGGAGCTCGTGGCTGTGTGGCCGGATGCACATCACGAAACATGCAGGCGTGTCGTCTTTCCCGCTCTCCAAGTCCATCGCCGCCTACCAGCGAGGCCATCTCAGTGTCGAATACCCATACCCAGAGCAAGTTTCGCCAAGCGTTCTTCGTGATGGAAGAACTAGAGACGGCGGAACGACAACAATGATCTACTCGCATACGCGACCTCTATCATCGCCCGGTTGAGGACGGAATTGGAGTTTGAACGCCAGAACTACAGAAGAACTACGGAAGAGGCCAACTTGTGCATGAAAGAACTCGAAGCCGAGGTCGCTTTGCGCAAAGCCGAGCTAGAAAACGGTATCGTCTTGATGGGAGACCATGAAAACCAAGCGGCGGAGCCTCAGGCTAGTTCCTCCCGCGCGTACGAGACGAGGAAGCCTATGAAGAGATTTTCTGAGCCAAAGCCATTATCGAACGAAGAGTGGCTACGCTTCCTGCAAAGCAGCAACGCGCGAAATAGATCTTTGGAGCTCGAGATTCGTCATATTGCAGAAAGGGTACGAGAGTCCTGCATAGATGCGAGTTCGTTTCGCTGAGCTTGCCGTGGATAGCTGGGACAAGCTAGGATGGCGGCCTCGTCTTCAGGTACGCCTCGGCCAACACTGCAATATGGACACGAAGTTAGGCTGATGCCCACCACTCGTACACGAAGCGCATCAGTCGATCCAAATGTTCTGTCACGTCCATCGGATGCCGGGAAAACCACGCTCTGAGCCCCTGGAAGAAAATCTCGCAGCCAAAGGGAGTATGGAACTCGCATCGCCACTCATACCCATCGCTACCCCAGATCCATTACCGACTCCTCTGTCCACCGAAATGGAGATGAATGCAGATCTCATGTTTGTTTTCGTTTTCTCCTAGACTGTCGTCTTCGACTAGACACGATGCCCCATCAAGCTCTCCCCATGTCACCTCTCAAAGTCCCAGTCAGCAGGAGCTAGAAAGGGTGCAGACTGCACTTGATCTTGCTCGGACACAGTTGGTGGAGAAAGAGACGTTATCGCAGCTTCGCGCTGGGGTGGATATGCACCAGTTGGAGGTACAGGCGCAGACACGGCAGGACGGGGGCGGGGACGGGGATGGAGGTTGTCATTTTTTTGTCTCGTGCCTCTGGAAGTTCTAATCTAAGCTTTCTGCTTTGTTTCTGGCCGCCTACGTCCCGCGTTGATCAGCCTCATTTGGTCTCGCTTGTCCTTCAGTCATAGAAGGCCCTCAACATGGTGAACAGCTTTGCACCAAGGCCAATACCCTCACCAACACCTCTGCACAGTATGCTGTGGACGTGCTCGCCCTCGACGCCAAGGTGAAGTGGATTTGCGAGGCCGTCATCAAACAGCTCAAGGTGCGCCGCCTCGCCTCCAGTTAGCTGCTCTCTCACGTCTCCCGTGCAGCTGGCTGCCAATCTGGCAAAGAGCCTCGAGCTCAAACGTGCCCAACTCGACAAGCAGATTCGCGTACGTGTTTCGTCTTGCACGCTTTGTCTCAACTCCCTCTCACTTTGAGGGACAGGAATGGGATACCATCCGTTCGGAACGTACCTATGCTCTCGACGCCATCCTCGAATCCCTCGGCAAACAGCTCGTGCCTCCGGACTTCCACGAAACCTCATCTACCTCTTCGCTGTTCGGGAGTCAACACTCGCTCGACAAAGCCAAGGGCATCATCGATCCGACCCAGAGTCCTTCCGCTATGGTCCGTGAGAACGTGTCCGAGAAGTAGCTCGCGAACAAACAGGTGGATCGGACAACCTGGAAGACCTTGCGGGATTTTGTCGACGAGAGTGCGATTGAGCAAGTGTTGGATGCTGTTGAGAACGATCAAATGCGGTTTGACGTGCGTCTCCCTCTCTCTCGTTGCCTTGTTTCGACCTGGACCAGTCGGGGCCGGACGTGGCGTTGTTCCTGTTGGCCAGAACGATATGCTGACGTGCACCCGTGTTTGATGCAGGACGTGATGTCGGCGACGTATGACTATCCAGAGACGCTCTCAACCACGGTCTCTTCGATTCGCGCGTCGTTGCCTGCCTCGAATGCACCACCTCCGATTGAGGCTTTGCTGGTTTCACAGCCATCACACTACGATCAACTGGCTAGCGCACTTCACGACAGTGAGGTTGGCATCCTTCGCTCAGAGGACGCAATGCAAGGTACGTATCGAATCACTCTATTTCTCCGAACGTACGACTCATTCATGTTTGGCAGCGATGCATCGAGATACGGACGAGCTCTGCCATGATTCTTACTGATGCTATGTCACATGCTAGCGAGAAATTGGTGTTCGCCAAGACTGCTGCACAGGAACAACTAGATGCGAGCCGTAGTACCTTAGACGATCTAGATGAACTCGGGGACATTATGTCCGACATGCTACAGAAGCAACAAGAGGTCGAGGTGTGCGTTGTTTCTCTCGTCCGCTTCGGTACGCAAACTAATGCAGGCGACTCGCAAATGTTCTCGATTGGGCCTAAAACAGGCAGATTGCGAGGATCTGTTGGATGGCCTTCAACAACGTTTGTTGGTCATAGAGGACCTGCACCACCGATTCGTCCAATACCAATCCTCGTTCAGCAAGGTTCTCATCGAGATTGCGAGACGATGACAGTACCGCGAAGCCACAGAGAAGATCGTGGAGGGTATGATGGTCGAACTGGGTATCATGTCTTCTGGTGAGGTCCCTTCATGAGCCCCTTGCCGTCGTGTGTTGTGTCTGACGAGCGCCATCCGTCGCATAGAGGAGCGCCAGAAGCACGTTGACTTTAACGCCGAACATGGGGCGCACATCCCTGCGGACATTTGTCTCTTTATCGAGAATCTGCCGACGAAATGGGAAGTGGTCCCGTGGGCGAGTGATATACGCGAGGTATTATCAGAACAATGTTGCATCCTCTGGCAACAAGTATCCCTGGCTCCTCTCCCAGTCTTCCTGCCACTCGTTCAGCCTCCTCATCATATCTGCCCATTCATCTTCTGTTTCCACTCCCTCCAACCACCACCTTTGTAACCCCAGTTCCTCCACCCGCTTCCACCCCCGTTTCAAGTAACCATAATCCCCCGCTTCCCGTCGCCACGCCTCGACAAACGCGACGCCATCATCGGGCATCGCACCCCGGCGTTTGAGACGGTCGATCAGCCCGTCCTGATAATCGAACGCGGATCCGTCCACCATCTGGTGTCCGACACTGTACGGATCGTATCCCCGCGACCGTAAATCGTCCTCGTCTGCATCGAGCTCGTCCAATAATGCCTCGCGTGACCCGAGCGCGCTCGCATTGACGATACTCCGCGCTGCATACACACCCTGTGCCAGGTCCGAAGGACAGTTGGCCACGAGGATCGGAAGACCGATGAATGCGAGCGCGTTGGTGGGATACGACGCGGAGAGCGAGAAGATGTGGCGGTGCAGAGGGAAGAGGTAACGCAGATTCGTTGTCAGTCCATCTGAGCCACGTTCGCGCGATGCAGTAGGATTGACAGCCACCTCTCCAGTCGTTTCAAGGAAAGGAATGCGTAGATCGTATCCTGTTGCGAGGATGACGGAGTCGACGTTGTGTAGCTGCGAGCCGTCAGAAAAGACGATTGCGTCTGACGTAAAATGCGCGATCTCCGGCTTGACTATGACCGAGGACGGCACTGTATGCCTTGGTTGACTACGAAGAGAAAAATAGACCTAATGTCAGGTCGTTCAGAGAAAGACATTACGTTGAACAGAAGCATATAGCTACCTTGTGAGCGTACAGCACCACCTGGGAGGCAGCATCCGTTCCACTTGCACCAGAACCTACTACAACTACCGTCTGGTTGGCGTACCGCTGCGGCTCACGATAGAATACCGAGTGTAGGATCTCGCGACGCGTCGCTCCGTTTCGAAGCCACTCTTCCTGGCCAGAGAACACGGGAACGTGAGGATACTGATTGTGTCCATTCGCGACGACCAAGTGGTCAAAGGTCCGTCGTGTCTTGCGCCCATCATCCCCACGATCCGAGACGAGTACATCCCAGTGTCCTACATCAGGCGTGCCGACCCACGACGCGGACAGAACAGTGTGGTTGAGCAGGATGTATGGTGCGAGGTTACGGTGCAGGACAAAGTCTTGATGATACCGTTCGACATATTCGTGACTTGAATACAGAGGGGTTCCTGGTGGGAATGGAAAACCAGGATAGGTCATTGTGGGAACAGGTGTGTTGGTATGCAGCCGAGGGTATAATGGTGTCTCGGGTAAAGTGGGCGGGTGCACGGGTTGGGGGTCTGGCAGCCTGTATGATCAACATTGAGAAAGGGAGTGTACGATAAGGAAAGGAATGGGACGTACCATATCCCACCGACATCTTGGCGTTGTTCATACAATACAATGTCAAAGTTCCCATCTGCATCATCCTGGAGGTCAATGAAAGCACTTAGCACCGCCAGACCTGCACTGCCAGCCCCTACGATGGCCACAGACTTAGTTACATGGACGAGTTGTTGTGAGGGAGGAGCGAAGTCTCCATGTTGGAAGAATAACAAACCCAGCAACGACAGAAAGACCCGACAGACATCCAACATGATCGAATGCTCACGATCGTTCGGCGTGAGACAGCCGCCTACACGCCTTCTGTTTTGTGTTGAAAGTATACCCTATGGGACCTTCTGAGCTCATTTTGGACATCCATCGCGTGCTCCCTAGATGTAAATATTCGATATGTATAGCATTCGGCCCGGCTTACCGTATGACACTGAGTTCTATTCTGACCTTTCCCCCAGTCGGTCCAAAAGGACCTTAAGCTCCTCTGCCTCCTCTATGAGTTTCCCTATCGTCACCTCACCTGCTTCTATTGGTCTCGGCTCCGAAGGCCCGGGTTTCTTCCAACTCAACGTCTGCACCGCTTCACCAACCACCCCATTCCACGTTTTACCTTCCGCTTTCAGCAACGAAAGAAGCTCGTCTTTGATACGCCGACATGTGCCCACCCCGTCATACCCGAAACTGGTATACACCTGGACCAGAGAAGCCCCTGCACGTGCATACTCGAGCGCGTCCGCACCAGAGGAGATACCTCCACACCCGATGAACGGAATCGTCGAAGGCAAGTGCGCACGCAGCGTTTTAAGCGCCTGCAGCGAATATGGCATCAACGGTTTCCCGGAAAGACCGCCCATTTCCGACTTGTTTGCTGTTGGATATGAGCGGTCAATGACGGCACAAATAACGCGATTGATGGAAGCACTCACGATCCATCAACGTGGATGGGCGTGTGACGGTAGTATTGCTGATAATAACGCCATCGATTGCACTGTTTCTGATGACATCCGCCATTTCAATTATTTGACTCTCTTCAAGGTCGGGCGCAATTTTCAGTACCAAACGTGGCTGAACGGATGTCACCGGAGAGGGTTCGAGTTCGTCACGGGCCTTGACCACATCTGTAAGCAAACTTTCTAATAGCTCCCGATTTTGAAGTCCCCTGTCATTTATGTCCACCAATCAGTGGGTAAGATAGAACGATGAACTTGGGTACACACACCGGAGTCCTGGTGTGTTAGGACTCGAAACGTTGACTACTAACACGTCGGCATAGGGGCCGAATGTCTTGACGCCGGTGACAAAGTCTTCCGAAGAGTCTACCGCTGACTTCCGAGGTTTATGGCCAGAATGGATCTAGGACGGAGAGCAGCAATCGCATTGTTATCCGTACCAGGGAATGCGGGTATACGAGAGCGTAGGCGCGGTATGACCGCAGAAGCTCCTTGCGACGGGAGTCCATAACGATTGATGAGAGCAGAGTCAGAAACCAGGTGGAAAACACATGGCTTGTGATTGCCTGGCTGCAAGCAGAACATTCAGTCCGTTGCAGAATAAATACCGAGACGCCAACAAGTTCGAGCTTCATACCTGAGGTTTTGGTGTCACACTTCCGATTTCAACCCAGCTGAAACCAAGGTTAAATAGACCTGTTCAAGAAGGTGGTCAGCTATCCGACACAAGAAAGACGCCGACGTCTGATACACCGTCTATTGCCTCCCCGTCCTTGTCAAACCCAGCTGCAAGACCAACGGGATTGGATATGTCTTGACCAAAGACCTGATAGAATCAATATTCTCGAGTTCAACGTATCCCGAGACGTCGTACCTGCGACCGTAGCGATTCGTCATCCTTCACGGGATCGCGAGGGCCGAGACCACTTCGCAGCACTTTGACAGCTAATTTGTGGCCCGTCTCGGCGTCGAACGCGTACCGTAGGACGGGTGTGAATCCGTAGCGATGTATGGCCGAACGCGCATCGAAATAGTACGCGGTAAACAGACCTGCGGACAGTGCGAACAAGACGGTGTGACCGACTGTTTGGGTGGAGGCGGAGGACGAGGAAACAAAGGATCTGCGTTGGAGTGTGGACCGCTGCGGTGAAGGTGTTGTATGCCTCAGGACATGCTGAATTCCAGGGCTTCTTAGTGACCGTCCCGCCATGAACTTGGGAAGTGAGTCGGAACAGCGTTGTTTATAACTATTTATCCTCTCTTTATCCCGGCTCTTTCGTTACTTCTTTCTAGCAAGCTGGTCTCGCAGATGGGAAGAATGGTCGTTACAAACCGACTCAGTGCGTTCGAGTAGTTTCGTGTGCGTACACTGACGAACATTAGTTGCAGTTCCTTGTTGGGATGATTGAGCTCGATACGCACGTTCTACTTACGTAATCATAGCTACCTTACCATACACGCGTGTTTGTATCTACTCTCGCCGCTGCTCCCATCATGTCGTAGCCCGTGTGCCCGTTCCCTCGCAACGCGCTCGCCCGTAATCTAACATTCCTATTGTGTAACCCGTTTCCCTCTGCAATGCGCATGCCAACGAAGAAGTTTTGCTCGAGTTTCACTGTTTTATGGCTCAGATTTGCACCCAAGGCGAGCATTGGATATGATACAAGACGTATATTGCCAGGGATCATGTCTTCCGAATTTCGCCAAAGGCAGACAAATGGTGAGTGAGCATGTACTTGCGATGGTAATATAGAACCAGTAAGATCGAGTGATGTTCGCCCAATGATGTTGACCAGAGAGATGCAGACCGGATCGAAATCAAGGCTCAGAACTATGTGCGCTCTGTTGCGTTTCTCAACGAGACGTCGAGAATCACATCCGATCGTGAGCCATCACGATCAGGAACAGAAGCTCCGACTTTGGCGAGTTGAGGATGGAGGAGAGGTGATCATGAGCACGAGGATGGACGCGGGAGGTGGAATTGTGAGCATTGCAGTGTCAAAAGACGGGGGATGGGTTGCCGGTGGGACCAACAGCGGACGTGTGGTGGTATGGAATGCGGCCAGTCAAGAAAAGGTGGTCGAATTCAAAAGGCACAGCAGCTGGGTGTCTAGATCCATTGTCTCTATGTATAGATAATCCGCCGACGAAGCGGGAAGTGGTCCCATGGGCGGGTGCGACAGTGCATTGACGGACGGACTTTTCTCGCCTAGGAACCATTCCGGTTTGTATTACCAGAGATTGATGCTGATTTACTGGTGCAGGTAAGTTTAAGGCTCTATAGGAGTGGACTTGAGGCTGAGTGGCTTTGGGTTTGCAGGCAAGGGAGAAGTTGATGGGTGGTGAGGTGGTGATGGAAACGCCTGGTAGTGATAGTGTATAGATGTTCGACCTTTCTAGGGTGTACAATATCACGTTGATATCGATGATTCAAACGATCCGGTTAGGACGACACAAAAACGACATAGGTTAGAACATCGACTTTGCCCATTTTCCAATGATGACTTGTACATGGCAACCAAGAATACTACGTCATTGTTGAAGGGATACGCTCATAAACTGATTCTGAAGTACACTGGACCCTATGGGACTGTTAAGGACCATGGTAATAACTCCTTCACATTGGACTTACCCAAATCACATGAAGCCGTACATCATTCAGCATAGCTGAGTACATATGCATAACGCCGATAATTGACTGTTCCCGGGATGGCACAGGTGGCTGATTTTGAGGACAATGGATCAAAATAGCCTGTGGAGAAAATTGCTACCCACCACGGATCGGGCACGTTGCCCCTGTTCCAAGTTCGATGGCCAACAGGTGATATCACCTGGCTTCCCTACCATCAGGTCAAGCATCTCAGCACGCTCCTCGAATACTATGACCTTATCGGAGGTCTCCAGAGCACAAGGACTTACCATGCACGACCCTAACTGGGTATTTGATTGGAGCTGTTCGTGGATCGCAAGGTCTCCAGACTCGAACCAGCATGCTCCACGAAAAAAAAGGCGACGCCCTCGTAGCTCAAAATGTGTACACCTACAGCGCCCCCATTTCTTGCTGCTGACATTTCGTTCATGTCATATCAGGAAGACCTTCAATTTTTTTGACTCAGATGAATTCCGTGATGAAATCTGTAGCCTCGTAGGCATCATGGCCGCAGGGTGACGCCTTCGGCATGTCGGTGAAACGCGTGAACGTGGAGAGAAAATGCGCAATAGTCACATTGAAATCCAGACGTTGTTATCCACGACGTAACTCACTATGAATTAGGGCCCGATTCGACTTGGATGGCACGAGGTGGCCATGAGTGACAGACTCATCAGAATTCAACGATTGAACTAAAAGAGTGAGAACCTGCGTTGACATCTGTGCAGAACGTGTTCATGGAAGAGAGAAAGGATGCAAGTGACAAAGTCCATTATTCATTATGGGCCCAGTGTATGTTATGGGGTGGGTCATGGGCATGATGGATGCAGGCAGCATCTAAACGGAAGCGTCACTGTGACTATGGCCTGCTCTGGACGGACAAGTAAACAAACGGGTAGAATGACACATGGCGAGCATCCACAAGCTCGACGTCGTTATAGTGAGGTCGTCGCTATGAACTTTCTATTCCCTGGTCAGCACCAGTGACGACGACGAAAGTGAAAGTCAACTGGCATGTGTGCAAAAGCGTAAGCGCCCAGGGCGGGTAACCTTATGTGTTCAAGAAGTTTGATTACCGGAATGTATCGATAGTAACGGGGGCACGTGTACACAGGCGACTGCGCGAGCTCGGTGAGCGATCGTACATGTTCTTTTCGCCCACACTAACATCTCGTCGACGACCATCGTCTCCCACGGCGTTCTTTTCTGCGATCTGATACAACAGAACATGATGGCCAGATACTTTTGGCAGCGGGAAA
The DNA here is from genome assembly GCA_038094135.1 of Spongiforma cf. squarepantsii. Classification (NCBI taxonomy): domain Eukaryota; kingdom Fungi; phylum Basidiomycota; class Agaricomycetes; order Boletales; family Boletaceae; genus Spongiforma; species Spongiforma cf. squarepantsii. The sequence continues at coordinate 11,332 of JBBPTK010000419.1, forward strand.
GTGGTGGGTTCATCGAGAGAGACGAGTAAGGGAACAATGTTAATGAAAGCTAAAGCGTCGGGTGGGGTGGAGCGCAGGCCATCATCATCAAGCGGTCAGAACAAGGAGGAAACAGTGAACAGAGGTGAAATGCACGAGTCGGATGCAATGTCGTACTGACTGGACCTCCCAGAGCGGAGTGACGCGAATTCTTCCAGTATCCTCAACCGGAGGCTCTCCGAGCCGATTGAAATTGGTCTTGGAGAGGCGTTGGGGTTGATCGCATTGCTCGACGAGCAACACATTGTGAGTGGTACGTGGAGCGGAAAAATCCAACGCTGGCGAGTCGAGGATGGAACGAAGGCGGGGCCGACCATGAATGCGGGAGAACAGATTCGCAGCATCGCAGTCTCGAAAGATGGAGAATGGGTTGCAAGCGGCGGGGGGGAGAGTGGTCAAGTGGTGATATGGAATGCAGCGAGCGGGGAAAAGGTGACCACGTTGAAGGCGCACAGCAAGTCGGTGTATGCGATCGACTTTTCTGAAGACAACACGCGGGTTGCGACGGGAGGAGGGGCTGACTATACTGCCTGTGTCTGGGATGTCTCCACTGGCACGAGACAGTTCGAACTCAAACACGACAGCTATTTGGCCGCTGTGAAGTTCTCTCCGGATGGACGCTTCATCGCCACAGCCACGCGGTCTGTTCGGATACTCGACAGTACAGACGGTCAAATCCTCGTCGACTTTTCGATTCAAGTTCCCACGGTGAATAATCGAACCCTCGCTTGGACGTCGGACAGCAAGCGACTCTTTGCGTTATCCGATAAAGCCAAGATTAGCTGTCTCGATGTATCCTCGCGTACAACGCTCTCGACATGGGGTATCCACAGCAGCAAGGATCTCTGTTCTATCACTCTCTCAAATGACGAAGCAATCATCGCTGCCTCGGCTAATTCAACGATCTCGTTGTGGGACACCAGGACACGACAGCAAGTCGGTTCTGTCATCAAACAAAGCCACCGTGCCATTTCAATCGCTATCTCCGCAAATTACGACCTTGTAACTGCTGGAGACAAACGAATCACTCTGTGCAATCTTTACAGTATCCTACCCGTAAGTACAACTGTCTTGAGGTCGAGGGAGTGGTATTCTGAACACGAACATGTTGTTGACTGTGACAGGCGCGCGATCTGGAAGATACCATCAATTCTCTTCGTGCGGTGATCCTTTATTGACGGCCCACGTCTTTCACTGACATCCACGCGGCCTAGGCGAAAGAATAGCTGAACTCGAAGGAACGATTCAAGACTCAAAATGTAAATTTGATCAGGAGATGGATAACCTCATCGACTCTCTTCGCGCACGCGAGGAAGCCTCCAGTGCGTTCTCATTACCGTGATCAGTTTTACTCGTGCAGCGATTGACACTCGAGAATACATCTTCCAGAAGAAACGATCGCGAAGCTCTCCATCCAGCTTGCTCACTCAAACCACCTCATCCGTGCCCACGAACAGAAGCATCAGTGCGAAGCCCTATACGCACAAGGTCGTATATACGATGCATCAGCGGATCTTCTCGAGATGACCAATACTGGAAACGATCATGTACGATCCAACAAGTTGATTATGGACTGGCTCGCAGGTGAGTTTTCGTGGCGAATATTGGTAGAGTATACATATCACAACTCCTGGTCATCAGAGTTTACGCAAAGGTGTACTGTGATGCTCGAAAAGATTGGAGATGAGGCATCTCGTGCTGAAAAACACGACGAAGCGGCGGAAGCCTACTCGATTGCACTGTCCCTTATGCCCTCTCGTTCAGATGCAGTTCCGATAAAGTGGGCAAGGGCGGCTTTGGTTCATGGTTCTGTAGGTGAATCACTCCGTGCGTCTGCCAAGGTATGTTTGCCTTTTCGTCCACGGTCGATAGACTGAAATTTGTTCTGTCCAGTTCAAGGTTCCACAATTTCTTGTTTGCCAAGCTATCTGTGACGTACTTGAATGGGACGGTCGCGCCCTAGAAGCAATCGAGTCCTTTCGACAGATGAAAGCGCAAGTACAAGAGGGTACGAGTACCCGGCTTGAGCTAGCGCAGTGGGAACTCGGTGAGTGTGATTGTAACTATGACTTTTCATGGGCTAGCTGACACGCCACTCACAGATTTCCAGAGGCGCTGTTTTGACAGGCTTGTGACACTGGGTGACACTGCGATGGACTCCAGCAACTCTGACTCGGTCGACGAAGCGATGAAGGCTTACTCCACTGCATTATCATTCTTTCCGTCGGATTCAGACCACGTTTTGATCAAGTGGATCAGAGCAGCAACAGCTCGAGGAGGAGTGCATACTGCGTTCAGTGCAGCCTCTCAGGTATGCTTTGCTGTGATATGCAGAACAACTTATCTGGAGTGATTCAGTTCAACCTTCCGACGTTCAATATATATCGGTGTTTCTGTGACATTCTCGAAGGCGACGATCGTGTCATAGAAGGGATCGTATATTTCAGGCAGATGCAAATAGAGCTCCGAGGGGATACGAGCTGCCCGGAGGGCCGAGCTCGATGGGAACTCGGTTGGTATTTCAACGTGATGTATTCGAGGATAACTTGAACATATCCCCCAGATTTCCAACGACGCTGTGTGGAGAAACTGGAAAAACTCGGAGACGCTGCGATGGCCTCCAAAAACTACAAGGTCGCTGTTGCTTACTACGCCAACATACTGTCACTCGAGCCCACGCTCAAGGATAAGATTATCTTGAAATGTTGCGAGGCACGAGCATGGTCCTTGGATGAGGAGCTTGCTCGAGCCAATGAGGTAAGGACGGATGGGATTTCATACACACTTCATTGAGATTGATGTTCCATTTCACTTAGGAAACCAAGAGCAACCCATCATGTTACAGGGGGTACAGCAGAAAGCATGCGGCGCTGCATCGCATGTGCCGCTTTCGGGAGGCATTCAAGGCATTCGAGAGTATGCTTGAAAAAATAAATCAATCACCGGATCCAGATATCCGAAGTATGTCGTTTTCGCCCATCCTTTAGCGTAATCTAACCGCTGCTACAGAACTTTGTGAGCAATACGAAGGTGTTACACCTATGATTCGACAACTTGTCCAGAAGGCCATCCGCGACATGCCTCGAGTACTCATCAATACCCGCACCGGGCGTCTCTATGATAAAGTGGCACAAGTAGCCATGCTTGAGAAGCAACTCGTCTTCGACGAATTACGGTCCTTGATGATTACTCAAGTCAACGAAGCGCGTATTTGGAGCAAGGTGAAACAATATTATCAATACGTCATGTTCTCCCACAGGTGGGAGGACGGAGAACCTCTCTTTCAGGTGGTTGAAGGCATCTCGATCTATACCCTTGAACTCTCCTCAGCTAACGTCAAGCTGCAGAAATTCTGTAAGCTTGCACAGGCTCTTGGATTCGAGTGGGTGTGGTCGGATACGTGTTGTATTGACAAGAACAACAACGTCGTATTGCAAGAGTCATTGGTGGCCATGTTTACATGGTATCGTGGCTCGTCCCTTACCATCATCTACCTCCGTGGAGTCTCTTCCGAGCTCGAGAAACCCGGTGGGCTTCAGAGAAGTATCTGGAACACTCGGGCATGGACTTACCAGGAATACGTTGCTGCTGAGACGGTTCAGTTCTATACGGAAGACTGGAAGCCGTACCTCGGAGTGAAGATGTACAACCACAAGCAATGCCCAGAGATCGTCCAGGAGATGCAGCAAGCTACAGGGACCCTTTCCCAGGAGTCATTAGTTCTTCGGCCAGATTTGGGGCACGTGAGAGAAAAGTTGTCTGTGGCTTCGAGACGACAAACGACGATTGTAGAAGATGCTGCCTATTCGCTCCTTGGGATCTTCAATGCATCAATTCCGGTGATCTATGGGGAGGGAAATCGTGCAGTCGGGCGACTTCTCGACCACATTCTCACTGGATCTCGGGACATCACCATCCTGGCCTGGACAGGTCATGCGGGGGACTACAATAGCTGTCTACCTATCGATCTGACGGTCTACGATCAGGTGGTTCCACCACATGTTCCGGAATCACTCGAGACTGCCGAGATAGATCGCATGGTTGTGGCATTGCATTCATCACTGCCCGACGTTTCTCAGGCTGTGACATTGTATCGGACCCTTTCCGGTCTTCCCCCACCTTCATTTGCCGCCAGTCGCCTGCAACTCTCGGGCATCACCTTTCCTATCACTGGACTTGCAGATATTTCAGGGGCTGGTTTTGATTCCGACGGCCGCATTTATCGCGCGACGGTCGAAATGCTTGGGGACGTCGAGATCAAAACCATGGACGACTTGTCGAAAATGGATGATCTATTTTTGATTCATCCCTGGATTGGCCCCTTGCTCAGCGAAAACAGTTCGCGCCGTGCCGGGGTCAAGGTTGATGAAATCACCCGTGCGCTGAGGCTGGTTGCTCGTCTGAGGCAGCCGTTTGGTGCTCTG
>JBBPTK010000420.1:0-15792 GCA_038094135.1 Spongiforma cf. squarepantsii
GCCAGAGTAGAGGACCAAAACGGGCAGCTTCTAAGGAAGGAGGATGAGAAAGAAGGACTGGCAGACGAGATCGCAAGGCTGGGACTGGAGATCGAGGCAGAATCGATTGAACGCAGCGAGAGCCGGGTACAATACTGGGAGCGCAAGGAGAACGGCAGGTGTTGGAAGCGGATCTCAATTCCGTACGCGACAAACTCCCTGCGACGATGATCGAGCTTTCACAAAAAGAAGACGAGATCGAAATGAAGAACAAGGAGATTGAGGATCTCGTCGCTGAGCACGACCGGATCGTCGCGGCGGTTGAAGAAGAGTGGCGGGGAGAAGTCGAAGAAGCCCGTGGACAAGTCGGGGAGCTTCGTGACGTATGATAGCTTCATGCCGAGCCGAAATTGGTTACTGACCGATTCGTTTCTAGGCCCTTGCCGAACGGGAGGCTGAATCGAAGGAGCTTCGTCTGAATATATCAGAGCTTGAGGCGAACACCAACGAACTTCATGCCAAATTTGAAGCTACCCTCCAACATCTTGAGAAGGAAGCAGACGAGAAGGATGCCGAGATCGAAGCCGCCAACCGAGAGATAGAAAAAACTGAGCGATCAGGTCTACCTGTTGGAAGAGGAGAACGACCGTATCAATGAGGAGAGTGATCGTCTGCGTGAAGATGACACTGTCGAGAGAGAGACTCGAAGCACTCGCAGCAGCCCTCAAGGAGGTGAGCCCACTAGCGAACAACCTCGGCTTTGACTCACTCTGGCCGTCTATAGGCAGTTAGCTCGTTCAAGGCGCAGCTTCAAGACCTGCAAGATCTCTACGACTAAACGTGCCAAGACATTCTGGCACACCGATCACGACAAGAAGAGTTGCCAAAGCATGTCGAAGATCTGGTCGGAGAAGTTAAGAACGAGCGCGAGGAGAAGGAATGTGGAACAAGAGGTCTTCAGGGTCGAGACAGACTATTATTCTCAACCCCAGCACGAACGACGAAACCTGGAGATCAAGGAATTTGCACTTCAGTCTACTCCGGACAACATAGCGAAGAACGAGACTTTACTCGAGCAGCGCCAGTCTGACATTGCGGCGCTGCAGGACGCGCTGAAATCCCAGGAAGAAGAATCAAAGAAACTGGGCGATTCGCATACCACTGCCAAGTTCTCGCTTCAGCTTGAGGTCGATCGACTGAAGCGTGACATTCAAACCCTCGAGGATGCCCTTGCACGTGCACGCCAGGACATCACATCCCGCGAGGGCAACACACGCGAGCGTGACGTGACGATCGACAAACTGCACAATGAAATCCGTGACCTGACTACGCGTCTCGGGAATCAAACGCAATCTCGTCTCCATCTCTCCGAGAAGTTCGACGTCACTCAAGCGAACTTGAAGACAGCAGAGGCAGAAGTGTCCACGTTACGTGCCAAAGCACACGAGCTCGAGGCTCGGTTGGCGAAAGATCAGAAGTCGTTGCTTAGCAGCGAAAGTCAATATCGCGACCAACTCACCGAGCGCAACACGCTGTTACTCACCATCTACCAGTACATGGACAAGATTCTCTGCGTAGACAAGACACCCGTACGTCCAATGGTCTAACCATGCTTTGTTCCCTTTCGCTCAACGAGTCACCGCCATTTTGCAGAAGCGAGGTGGTCAGGCCGAGACGAAGCCGTTTACCAACTTTAGCGTCTTTCACGATAATCTTATCACGCGCCTCAAAGCCCTAAGCCAGATTCAGCTCGACTTTGACAAACGTGTCAAAGAAGCGGAAGCGCGGTTCGGAGACAAAATGACGGACATGCGCAAGCAACTCGAGACGCGGTGGAAACAGATCGACAAGTTCGAGACGAGCGTGAAGGCGTATGGGGATGCCAAGGCGACATGGAGACGCAAGTACGTTGCCAAGGAGGGTGAATTGGAGGCGCTCAAGGTCCGTCGTAGCCTTACCCTCTTCATCCTGCTGACCATAATCCGGTAACCTAGGCCACCAATGCAGACCTCGCTCAGCAGCTTACGACAGCGAGACGTCCCGCACAAGGCGACACGCAAGAGATCAGAGCGCTCCTTTCACGCGCCGTAAACGCGGAGAAACGGCTAGTTGTGGCCAACAACCAGCTTCTTCAACTGGAAGAGAAGATATCGGGCATGAACCAGAAGACGACAACGGCGGACGCCAAGTGGGAGGCGCGGGTCAAGGAGTACGAGGGACGTCTCAAGGCTGCAGAGGAGAAGTACAAGCGTGAGAGACAGGGAAGCAAGGAACGACTCATAGAACTTGAGAATCAGATCAGGTACGTGATATACACGCGGCTTCGTTCCATCAGTTGATCCGTTTCCTTTTACAGGAGTCTCGAGCGGCAGAACGAGATCACTCAGAAGCGCAGTGCTCAATTGGACGCTGTGACAGCCGCGACGAGCGGTGGTAATGACGTGGTCGGTGATGTGCCGTGGGCTTCATTTTTCTCTCGCTTGAGGGTGGTTTTTCCACAAGACATTCCTTTCCTTGCTTTCTTTGCTTGCTTCATGTTCAGCTTAGCTTGTGTTGACGAGTGAGCATTGTCTAGTAGACCAAACATAGCTTATCAAGCTATGCTTGGCCTTGATGCCAAGATCAAATAGTATATAGTGTATATAAAGCCCCAAAATCATAGGAGCCAGCCAGTTGTTTGCCCAGGCTAGGCTCTCATCTGAGTTCCTCCATCACTCTTGCATCCCAACAGGTTATGTAACGAATAGTGAGCTCAGTCGAACGTAGTGAAACAACTGTATTGTGTACCTAACGAATAGTGAGCTACGGTACACGTTAGTATAAGTGATGAACGAGTGTAGATGAGTGCATACCTCAGTCGAACGTAGTGAAACGACTGAGGATGCAACGGACTAAACCGGAAAGCTAAGTAGGGAGCGACGTGTGGGAACGAGATACTGTAAAGGGAAAGCTAGTTGCTAACTACGAAGAATAGCGTATGTCAACATTATGAGCCCTGCACTCTGACTTGGAACAGACAAGAATTCTCATACATTCTCACAACTATCAAAAACCATCATATCACATTCAGTACTTCAAATATTCCAGCTCCATAGCCAGCTCCCCATTCCATTCCTACCATATCATCTCAAGCATTGTCTTTATCACTTCCTACTCAGCAGTTGACTCCTGCTCAATTCATATTTATGTCAGCAGCCCCTAAAATCCTATTACCTGATGCCACAGTGATGTCACTGTTTGTAACTAAGGAGTGCTACATGCTAATGACAATGACCATAAAGATGTTGAAATGAATTCAGCACCTGAGGCCGACTTCTCAGCTTACTTGTGGATTGCTGATACAGGTGCCAGCACTCATATATGTGCTCAGCAAGACACATTCCAGGCTTACACTGTCCTGACGAAGTGTCATGTTCAAGGAATTGGCAAACAGCCAATATCCGTGCTGGGTAAAGGCACTGTGGACCAGTGGGTGGTCTTATATACTCAAATGTCAACCAGATGTGCTCAAATCATGCTCCATGAAACATTGCACATTCCTGAGGCACAGGAAAATTTATTATCCCTCAGTTGAATAGATGCATCAGGTGGACATTATAAATGTGCTGATGGTCAGATGATGATATATGACCAAAAAGGAGTAGTTATTGGCATCACAAGGTTACAGAAACGACTATACTACCTCAATTTAGTACCTGTGTTACCACATGCAGCAAATATTTCTCTTCATGTCAAATGTGTGTGGACCTGGGTGGAATGGCACTGCTGTCTGGGCCACATCAGCATATCAGGACTCAGGTCACTGCATGGACAAGATCTTGTCAACGGATTCTCACTTTGTGAAAGCCCACAAGATTTTGAATGTGAGGCTTGTATCCAGTCAAAGATTACTTGTACCCCTCTACCAATGATAGCCAATTGCCATGTCTGTGCACCCAGTGAGCTCACACACACAGATGTGTGGGACCCACATATGCCATTGATTAAAGGGTACTGATACTTTGTTTCATTCATTGACCATGCCACATGGCATGCTACTATCATCCCTATGCAGAGAAAAGATGAGACAATAGAGAAAGTAAAACAATATCTTACCTTTATCAAGCAACAATTGAACTTCATCCCCAAAACAATTCATGCTGATAATGGACATGAATATGATAATTGAGATCTCTGATTCTGGTGCCTAAACCATGGGATTGAGCTCCAGACAACTGCTCCATATACACCTGAACAGAATGGTGTAGCAGAGCAGTGGAATTGGATGGTTGCTGAACTTGGTCAAGCAATGCTCATTGACCATAAGCTCCCAGAGATTCTATGGCCTGAAGCCATGCAGCATGCCACTTACATGTGCAATCATGTGTTCATGTGTGTGGTCCCAGACATGACATCATATCAGAAATGGACTGGCAGATGACCAGATATCTTGTCCATCCAAGAGTTCAGTTGGCCAGTATGGGTCATGAATGAAGACCTAAATCCAAATAAACTTGCTGTGAAAGCACAATGTTTCACATTCATTGGACACATTGATGGCCCACAAGGAATCCTATATTGGGACAATAAGCATAATACACTCAAGGTAACCCATAATTACTGTTGGCCTATGTCCACACCAGAAATGCAGTTTGAGGGGGAGTCAGAGAGCAACAAATCTGCATCTGGTGATATAACTGTGAAGGGGAACCATAAAACATCAAGCTCTAAATGAAAAGAGCCAGACATACAGGACTTGGAATGTACCAGAAAATGTCCGAGACTGAATGACAAGCTGCAAACACTTGATAAAACAGAGATGTGCCAATGCCAGATCCCAGATGAGTCCAGGACAGACAAACCTGACTCAGACAATATGCCTGGACTGGCAAGTCCCGATCTTGACAATGATGATGAATAGTGTTTTAAAGTCCGGTCCGGTCCGGTTTTTTACCCTATTTTGAAGGCAACCGGACCGCAACCAGTTTTGGAAATTTCCTAATTAAGGCAACTGGCAACTGGACTGATAAAGACTGGTTGCAACCGGTCTTTTGAAAGATCGGTCTATAACTGGTCCGCAACCGGTTTTCATGCTAAGCAGTGGCTGTACCGAATTTAGCCGAGACTCTTGGCTTCCAGATTAATCAAGAATTAAGTATCCGTCCAGAAATGGCCGAGATATGGCCATTTTCGTCTTGCATGTCATATATTCATAGATTAGTCTCTATAAAATGCAAATAAATACCTAAAATACCACAAAAATTATGGGAACTAGGTCTGGTCATGTACTACCCATCCAAAGGCAACCGGTCGCCCAAAAGACTGGTTGCAACTGGTTGGCAACTGCAGTTGCCAAATTTTCAAAACAAGGCAACCCGCAACTGCAGTCCAGTTGCGATCAGTTGCGGTCCAGTCCAGTTGCCAGTTGTGCTACCAGTTGGCAACTGGACTTCAAAACACTAATGATGAAAGTGATAACCTGTTTGAATGGGAACATAATGAGTCAGCAACTAGGGCTGCCACTGCAGTGTACAATGTGTTCAGTGAAACACACCTTGCTGGCCAGGACCCAAAGACGTTGCACAAAGCTATGCAATCTCCCAAATGGCCTGAATGGGAAATGGCTATACAAACAGAGTTAGAAATGTTGAGACAAAAGGGGACTTGGGAACTCACTGATGTGCCTGACAACAGAAAGCCTGTCATGAATAAGTGGGTGTTTGTGTGCAAGTATGATAAGGATGGGAACCTACAGAAGTATAAAGCCCATCTGGTGGTGAGAGGCTTCAGTCAGATTCCAGGCATGGACTATAACAAGACATTCTAACTTCTCACCAGTAGTCAGACTTGAGACAATACAAGCAATACTTGCACTCGCTGTCACAGAAGACTGGGAGATCCAGCAAATGGATGTAAAAGGTGCTTACTTAAATGGGATGCTCAAAGAAGAAATCTATATGGAGCAACCTGAAGGCTATGGCAATGGAACTTCACGTTTATGCCATCTAATAAAAGCCCTTTATGGATTAAAGCAAGCTGGATGAGAATGGAATGATGAGCTCGATAAAAATAGTGTTTTAAAGTCCAGTTGTGAACTGGTAGCGCAACTGGCAATGGACCAGACTGCAACTGATTGCAACTGGACTGCAGTTGCTGGTTGCATCAGTTGCAGATGGAAAAAGACTGCAGTTGCAACCGGTTGCAACCAATCGCAACTGGTGTACAGCCACCCCCTATGTATATTACCATATTGGGTAATATTTGGTAATTTTTCCGAATTTTTTGGGATTTATTTGAGGCATATACATATCACTCAAAAACCATTTTTGAATGTCAAAAAATGACAAGTCCGCCGAAAATACTCATATCTCGCCCGTTTCTCGACCGATTTTCGATGTTAGTAGCTCAGAATTTAGCTAGGAATCATATCTACATTTCATTCAGCCACGTCTAAGCGTGAAAACCAGATGCGGACCAGCGGCGGACTGGTCTTTTTTGGTCCGATTGCTAGTTGCCTTTTTTGGAAAAATTCTGCAACTGGTTGCAGTCCGGTTGCCTCATTAGGAAGCCAAAAAACTGGACCAGACTGGACTTTTAAACACTAGATAAAAAGCTCAAAGGAATAAAATTTGATTGTCTATGCTCAGATCCTTGCATCTACATATGACGTACTGGAAAACTGATTGAAATAATCACAATATGGGTCGACAACCTGCTATTATTAACAAATGACAAAGCTCAAATGAACAAACTAAAGGTAGAGCTAAACTTGACTAGTCAGATCATCCCTCCTCTCTACTTTAGCTTATGCTCCTTTATTCTCCTGTCCATGCAGATACAGCTAGTCTGGTAGGTCTACAGTTATGTACATGCAATGCTGACCCCTTTGTCATCTTCTGCCACTGTTTTCCCACTTTCCTTTCATGTGACTGGCTCACCTGGTCATTGCTATATGATATCCACATGTTTCTGTGCTTACACACCCTTCCATAGTCTGTATGTTTCATCTGATCATCCTCATAAGGCTACCTGCCTCACATGGGACATTAATTGATTTTTTTAAAAAAAACTACCATGATACCACCCCTATCAATTTCCTTATCCTCAATTGTGGAAAGGAGAATGTCATCCTTGGACTGCCATGGCTTAGATGACATAATCCAATTATCAACTGGCCACTGGTCATATTTCCTGTTATTCACCTCCCAAGGAAACTCTGCAATCCACTGCCTCACAGAGGTATCTGTTATGATATCTGGGGGTCAGTGGTCCAAGTCTAGAACTGAAGAAACTCTATGATCTGCAATCTGGGGGCAAGTCATTGGTCAATATGCAAAACCACAATATCCACCCAACTAGCTATGGATAAAGAAATCACTCCTATGACCCTACCACCTCTGATTGCAGATTTTGTTGACATCTTTGGGGAACCCCCACCAGATCAACTTCCTCCCTCATGTGGAGAATTTGATTTCTCCATAGACCTCAAAGACTCTTTCATTCCAAAAGTTACCAAAATCTACTTCTTGAACCCTCAGAAATGCAAAGCATGCTCCACCTTTATCTCTGAGAATTTAGCTAATGGACATATTTCACCATTGAAATCCCCCCAAGCCTCTCCCTTGGTTGCCAAAAAGGATGGCAACCTCTGCTCATGCCAGGACTACCAATACTTGAACAAGCATACCAGTGTAAAGAATGCCTATCCATTACCTTGCATCTCAGATCTAGTTGACACCCTCTGACACTCCAACATCTTCACCAAACTTGATATTCATTGGGGATACAATAATGTTCTCATTTGTCCCAAAGATTGATGGAAAGCTGCATTCATCACCTCAGAAGGACTCTATGAACTGAATGTCATGTTCTTTGGGTTTTCCAATGCCCCTCCCAACTTCCAGGGGCTGATGCACCACAGCTTTGCCAGGACTATCTTGCCAAAGGATGGCTCATCATTTACATGGATGATTTCTGCACACACAATAGAGACAATTACAAGCAACATTGGATCTTAGTTTGCAAGGTTTTACAGTGTTTCTGGGAACATGAACTCTTCCTCAAACTCACCAAATGTACTTTCATAGCTAAGCAGATTGAATTCCTTGGCATGGTTGTGATGTGTGGATCTCTTTCCATGGACACTACTAAGTTAACTGCTATAGAACAATGGAAGCCTCCTCATTCTGTCAAAGCTGTTAGATCCTTTGTTGGTTTCTGTAACTTTTACCACAAATTCATCTCTAATTTCTCCTTGCTTGCATGACCTCTTCTAGATCTCACCTGGAAGGCCACTACTATCTGGAATTAGTGTTTAAAAGTCTGGTCCAGTCCGGTTTTTTGGCTTCCTAATGAGGCAACCGGACTGCAACCAGTTGCAGAATTTTTCCAAATAAGGCAACTAGCAACTGGACCAAAAAAGACGGGTTGCAACTAGTCCGCACCTGATTTTCACGCTTCGATGTGGTTGGATGAAATGTAGATATGATTCCCAGCTAAATTCGGAGCTACTAACATCGAAAATCGGTCGAGAAATAGGCGAGATATGAGTATTTTCAGCAGCCTTGTCATTTTTTGACATTCAAAAATGGTTTTTGAGTGATATATGCCTTAAATAAATCCCAGCAAATTCGGAAAAAATACCAAATATTACCCACTATGGTAATATACATAGGAGGTGGCTATACACCAGTTGCGATCGGTTGCAACCAGCAACTGCAGTCCAGTTGTGATCAGTTGTGGTCTGGTCCAGTTGCTAGTTGTGCTACCAGTTTGCAACTGGACTTTAAAACACTAATCAGAGGGTGGTCAAAGTGTGGGAAAACAATTGTAATGACTATATAGTACCTAATATATAAACACATCCTTTCTCATTTTTTTTAATTTCTTCACTCTTGACTTTGAGTTCTATCCACCTCAAAGTCAAAAGTCACTCTAGTTCTTAGAGTTTTAATTGAAAAGTGTAGCTATAGTTTTGTATATATAGTAGTAGTACTATAGTAGCCTAGTATGTGAACTATTGTACACAACCATAATAAAATTTATATTTGTTATATACATCAACATTATAATTTGATACAATAATTATATTCTTGCTCTAGACAGTGTGGATATATTGTCAAGGTTTGATCATAAATCTTCTTAGTATATATTGGATCATATTCACTTCCAATCATATCAATGATATTTAAATATTGTAACTTCACAAAAGAATTATGATTATAATTGATTACCTTTTGGAAAATAATTATTATTGAGATTATTGTAATTGTAGAGTTTATAATGTGCATATATTGCATTATCAAAATTTTCTCAATTCAGTGATGTGAGTGTGAAACATATGAGGTACATAAATACATGTCTGAGGGGGTAATGATGTTGAGGTGTCACATGTCATGCAAGACAAGTCAATCAATGGACTTTTGGCTAGAAACATGTCACACTGCTCCCTGGGCAATATACCTCATTAAAATCAGCATTGCAACATATGAAGTAATAATAATGAGTTACATTACCAAAAACAGATTAGACTTGCTCTGGTGCTTTGACAGGATTGTTAGCTGCTGAAACAGAGTAATTTATTTAAAGTAAGACAATGAAGAACATCAGCAAACTTGCAGTTTTTCTAAGTCCACTATTGTAATCTAAAGATGTCTAAAAAGTGTCTAAAGTGTCTATAGTTCACTATTTTTCTAATGTTAATGTCTATTTCATCTAAAAGTACTCTATTCTAATCTAAAAGTGTCTAAAATTAGAAAAATAGTAAAATATAGACACTTTTAGATTACAATAGTGAGTTTGCTGATGAACAAGAATGCTCTTCTGGAGCATGGTGCTCTCCAGTGCCCAATTGTGTGGCAACAGCTTCATAATTTGCCTGGATTTCCCAAATTACTGAATGATTATATTAGTAATGGCAGTGGAATATAAAAGGGAAGAAACATACTTACTGTAGATGATTAACACCAGAGGATTGAATGAAACTGTGTCCTCCAATCTAGCATGGTGATGATATGCAAGGTTTATCATAAGTGATGATAGTGGAAGTCATGTGCCAAGTGAGAAACCATAGAATTCCTTAAGGCCTGAGTCCAACTGTGATGAGAGGATGAAATTTATGAGCAATTGAATTACTTACTTGTTTTGGATAATGCAGGAGATGTGTGAGACATGCCCCAGCAGATGTACATGATCCATATGAGATGAATAGAGTGAATGATGGCTTGCATCAGCAGCTGTGCTAATTCTGCATTCTGCTTTCCCAGCTCTGTTGACCCCAAGGACAATGAGAACACCACAGATGTGATGCTGATCAGCCAGTAGAGCTGCTTGTGATTGGTCAACACATCCATTGGGTATCTTATGCAGAGTGATTCCATAACAATAATGATCATGAAGGGAATGTGTGTGTAAAAGAAGAATTCATGAACATCCCCAAAGGTCAGGGGCATTGTTGAGATTGACTCATCACTGAGTTGAGAAACTTTTGATATATTGCATTTTCCAAAAGGTAATCAATTATAATCAAATATAAAGGACAAATAGTTTAATAATAGCTAAAATGATTATGTTGAAGGACATTAAATCATAGTTCTTTTGTGAAGTTACAATATTTAAATATCATTGATATGATTGGAAGTGAATATGATCCAATATATACTAAGATTTATGATCAAACCTTGACAATATATCACACCATATAGTTCATCACATTTGGACCATCCATCAAATTCAGACTTGTGTCCAGCATGCATTTGTGTGTTGAATAATCTCCATACCTGCCCTTGCCCTTGTGCTTCCAATTGTATGCCCTCTTGTTGTCCAGATCCATTGGAACCCCAATCTCCCCCAATATTGGTGTTGTTGTTTGCTGGGTGGTGCCAAGGCATTGTCCAATACACCCAGCTGGACCTTGTCCAACTTGAGCATTGCCAGTTGACTTTGCATGCTTGCTCAAAGCACATGTTCTCTGAACCAGGCTGCAAAGACTGGACTACTATACTTGCCCTGGATGAAGGCCCACTGAATCTGTGTTATTTGAATGCCAATGACACATGATCAGCATGAGATCATTGTAAAGATGTGTTGAGTAACAGGCACAACCATAAAGCAACAACTTAGGATGTTGAGAATATGATCAATTCTATCTTAATCCATATGACCAGTTATATGCTATTCTTAGAAGATTTATCTTCTTAGTCATGTGATTTACTAGCATCATCTATATGGTGTCACTATGACATCAGAGACATCCAACTCATGGTGACTGATTCTTTTATTCATATTTGAAATAAGAGCTTTATGCTATTGGCTATTACTCATAACCCTTTACCTTATTTCAAATATTCTCTATTTAGATGATGAGATATTATTCCTATTGGATACTATCTTCATTATGGGCACAGGGTTGTTCCGACCCTTGACCCTATACATACAAGTACAAATATACTCCTGTAGTATATAAGTCACAATAACATGGAAAACTTATGGTGGCAGTGCATGGTGGTGCTTACATCATGTAAGTGGGGTCCCATTCACAATCTGGCAAACACCAGATTCATGTAATAGTCACATGTTATTGGATGGAAAGTTCTGGTACACATTGTTTCCACCTCTGGAGGTGGACTCAGATGAAGTCACTTCTCACACAACTTCATTCCATCAAGTTTGCCACACACACACACACACTTCAGTTCACTGTGGCAATGCTAATTAGATAGTGTTTTAAAGTCCAGTCCAATCTGGTTTTTTTCGTCCAAATTAGGCAACCAGACTGAGACCAGTCCAAAGGGCATCCAAAAACCTCGCAACTGGCAACTGGACCGATCCAGTCCGGTCCTAATTCAGCCTACAAGGCAACTGAACTGATTTGGACCAGTTGTGACCGAAACTGGTTTGTGCGCCCATTTCCTGTGGGAATTCGGCTTAGCGATGGCTGTACAATAGTTAGGTAAGACTCTTAACTAATTTTCCATCAAATAATCATGCAAATCGACCAAGAAATGGTCGAGATATGATTATTTTCGGCCGACATGTCATTTTTGAAGAGTATATTTTTGTATTTCAGTCATATCTGGCTCAAAAAAATTCAGAAAAATGCGGGGATATTATGGAATATTACTATATATGGTAGTATACATAGGGGTGGCTGTACACCGGTTGCGACCAGTTGTGACCAGTTGCCTAAGGTTCCACCAACCCTGGCAACTGGCAACTGGACTGGTCAGGACTGGTCAGCAACTGCAACTGCAGTCCAGCTGCCAACCAGTTGGCAACTGGACTTTGAAACACTATAATTAGATGTGCATAACACAAGGTAGAATGTGTCTTTGACTCTTTGTAGTCAGATCATGGCATTGCACACTAATTATACATGATGACATGAATTGGGGTGATGTTTATTGCTAATTGTCAAGAAATCACACTTTGGAGAGCTAAAAAAAATAGACTCAACAAGTTGGACCAAC
Organism: Spongiforma cf. squarepantsii; assembly: GCA_038094135.1. Taxonomy (NCBI): domain Eukaryota; kingdom Fungi; phylum Basidiomycota; class Agaricomycetes; order Boletales; family Boletaceae; genus Spongiforma; species Spongiforma cf. squarepantsii. The sequence goes on from JBBPTK010000420.1 coordinate 12,426, forward strand.
TCCCCCAGTTGATGTTGCCACATCATCCAAGACTGTGTTTTAAATCTGGGCTGGTGGTCTGAACAGCTTGAAAGGTCTAGTAAATACTTATTAGGTTCCATGCTTGATTTGAAGCCATGCCAACTTAAAAAGTTGTGGCATTCTGATGTGATACTTTTAAGTACAGTAATAAGAATGATGCCACTGCTTTTCACCCTTTCACACAAAGTCTTCTTGAGTCATGACCACTGAAGAGACCACTTTGCTGGGAGACCACCTTGTCCACCATCCTGATACACTTTCCCCACACTTTTTCCACACCCTTGGTACACTTTTTTCTACCCTTTGCTATACTTTTTCCTGTTGTGTGATTCTTCCAATCACACAGATGCCCCTTTCCCAATGCTCTAAAAAATGCCATTTAAATTACTCAGAGCCTGGAAGAGCCTGGAGGTCAGGAGTTATTTGTATGTATATATTTATGAAGGGATGACAGAGTGTACAAGTACTTAGCAAGAGTGTATGATACGTCGTGATGCAAGGTAAGCTGAACATGAAGCAAGCAAAGAAAGCAAGGAAAGGAATGTCTTGTGGAAAAAACCACCCTCAAGCGAGAGAAAAAAAGAGTCCACGGCATATCACCGATCGCGTCCAAACCTTCCATTGCCACCGCTCGTCGCGGCTGTCACAGCATCCAATTGAGCGCTGCGCTTCTGAGCGATCTCGTTCTGCCGCTCGAGACTCCTGTAAAAGGAAACGGATCAACTGATGGAACGAAGCCGCGTGTATATCACGTACCTGATCTGATTCTCAAGTTCTATGAGTCGTTCCTTGCTTCCCTGTCTCTCACGCTTGTACTTCTCCTCTGCAGCCTTGAGACGTCCCTCGTACTCCTTGACCCGCGCCTCCCACTTGGCGTCCGCCGTTGTCGTCTTCTGGTTCATGCCCGATATCTTCTCTTCCAGTTGAAGTAGCTGGTTGTTGGCCACAACTAGCCGCTTTTCCGCGTTTACGGCGCGCGAAAGGAGCGTTCTGATCTCTTGCGTGTCGCCTTGTGCGGGACGTCTCGCTGTCGTAAGCTGCTGGGAGAGGTCTACATTGGTGGCCTAGGTTACCGGATTAGGGTCAGCAGGATGAGGGAAGCAAGGCTACGACGGACCTTGAGCGCCTCCAATTCACCCTCCTTGGCAACATACTTGCGTCTCCACGTCGCCTTGGCATCCCCATACGCCTTCACGCTTGTCTCGAACTTGTCGATCTGTTTCCACCGCGTCTCGAGTTGCTTGCGCATGTCCGTCATTTTGTCTGCGAATCGCGCTTCGGCCTCTTTGACACGCTTATCAAAGTCGAGCTGAATCTGGCTTAGGGCTTTGAGGCGCGTGATAAGATTATCGTGAAAGACGCTAAAGTTGGTAAACGGCTTCGTCTCGGCCTGACCACCTCGCTTCTGCAAAATGGCGGTGACTCGTTGAGCGAAAGGGAACAAAGCATGGTTAGACCATTGGACGTACGGGTGTCTTGTCTACGCCGAGAATCTTGTCCATGTACTGGTAGATGGTGAGTAACAGCGTGTTGCGCTCGGTGAGTTGGTCGCGATATTGACTTTCGCTGCTAAGCAACGACTTCTGATCTTTCGCCAACCGAGCCTCGAGCTCGTGTGCTTTGGCACGTAACGTGGACACTTCTGCCTCTGCTGTCTTCAAGTTCGCTTGAGTTACGTCGAACTTCTCGGAGAGATGGAGACGAGATTGCGTATGATTCCCGAGACGCGTAGTCAGGTCACGGATTTCATTGTGCAGTTTGTCGATCGTCACGTCACGCTCGCGTGTGTTGCCCTCGCGGGATGTGATGTCCTGGCGTGCACGTGCAAGGGCATCCTCGAGGGTTTGAATGTCACGCTTCAGTCGATCGACCTCAAGCTGAAGCGAGAACTTCGCAGTCGTATGCGAATCGCCCAGTTTCTTTGATTCTTCTTCCTGGGATTTCAGCGCGTCCTGCAGCGCCGCGATGTCAGACTGGCGCTGCTCGAGTAAAGTCTCGTTCTTCGCTAGGTTGTCCAGAGCGGACTGAAGTGCAGATTCCTTGATCTCCAGGTTTCGTCGTTCGTGCCGGAGTTGAGAATCATAGTCCTTCTCAACCTTGAAGACCTCCTGTTCCAGGCGTTCCTTCTCCTCGCGCTCGTTCTTAACTTCTCCGACCAGATCCTCGACATGCCGCACCAACTCTTCCTGTCGTGATCGATGTGCCAGAATGTCTTGGCACGTTTGGTCGTAGAGATCTTGCAGATCTTGAAGCTGCGCCTTGAGCGAGCTAACTTTCTATGGACAACCAAAGTTGGTCGGAGCTGATGTTGTTCGCTAGTGGACTCACCTCCTTGAGGGCTGCCGCGAGTGCTTCGAGTCTCTCTCTCTCGACAGTGTCATCTTCACGCAGACGATCGCTCTCCTCTTTGATGCGATCGTTCTCCTCTTCCAACAGGTAGACTTGATCGCTCAGTTTCTCTATCTCTCGGTTGGCGGCTTCGATCTCGGCATCCTTCTCGTCTGCTTCCTTCTCAAGATGTTGGAGGGTAGCTTCAAATTTGGCATGAAGTTCGTTGGTGTTCGCTTCAAGCTCTGATATATTCAGACGAAGCTCCTTCGATTCCGTCTCCCGTTCGGCAAGGGCCTAGAAACGAAATGGTCAGTAACCAATTTCGGCTCGGCATGAAGCTGTCATACGTCACGAAGCTCCTCGACTTGTCCACGGGCTTCTTCGACTTCTCCCCGCCACTCTTCTTCAACCACCGCGACGATCCGGTCGTGCTCAGCGACCAGATCCTCGATCTCCTTGTTCTTCATTTCTATCTCGTCTTCCTTTTGTGAAAGCTCGATCATCGTCGCAGCGAGTCTGTCGCGTACGGAGTTGAGATCCTCTTCCACGGCCTCCCGTTCTTCTCGTGCTTCCAGCATTTGTGCCCGACTCTCGCTGCGTTCAATCGATTCTGCTTCTCTCCTGCGTTGAACATCCTCTATCTCCAATCCTAGCCTTGCAATCTCGTCTGCGAGTTCTTCCTTCTCATCCTCCTTCCTTAGAAGCAGCTCGTTCTGGTCCTCTATTCGAGCACGAAGGGAGTCGTTCTCGGCCTCGAGTTCCTCCAACTGCCTCTGCCATTGTTCCCGCCTGTCTCCCCGTCCATCAAAGGTATCATCTCCCCGCTTCTCTACGATCTCACGAAGGCGGTCGATTTCTTCCATGTTTTCCTCGAGCAATCCTCTGACATTTTCTAATTCCTCCTCAAGCTCCTCGTTTCTGAGTTCGACATGTCGTAAAGCATCTTCCTCTGCAGCAGAAACACGTCCTCGGCGTAGTTCTTGAATCTCGCGATCGCGTTCACGAAGCTTGGCCT
>JBBPTK010000421.1:0-15790 GCA_038094135.1 Spongiforma cf. squarepantsii
ATACAGGCCCTTTCCTTTCTGAGGAGATCAATACTATACAGGCCCTTCCCTTTCTAAAGAGATTAATTTCACACAGGCCCACCACAGGCTGGCCCATTAAGAAGGGTGTTTTGCACTGCAGGCTGTCCGCTATTAAGGGAGAAGTGCTACCACAGTATGTGCCCAGTCGGCGCGGTCCATCTTCTGTGTCACGTCTTCAACTGTGCCATCGGAGTCTTCCGTTGTTACAAATTGCGATTTGTCAGACAGTGCCTTGATGGCATTAATCTCAGCATTCACTCCCCACAGATGAGGTTGACCATCAGTTGGGGGCTGAGGAACGGTAAGTAGGCGGATATTTGATGGACAACGAGGAGGTTTTGCAGTTTCGGGAGCAAGGGCACTTAGAGTCGGTATGTAGGAAGATATGGCAAAGTCGGAAAGCTTTGGACCCGGAGATGTGCCGTAAATGCCAGCGGCATGGACAGGCAAAAATGCAAATGGACCGGTCGGGCACCAAAAGATACGAGGCATCTTCACCGCTGCTTGCGAAGGCAGTGTCTGAACACAAACATTCGTCAGGAATTCTAATCAGCAACTAGTTTCGATAAGACCACACACCAAAAAGGCAAGGGCATCGAGAACTGGATGGACCACATCGGACCACAGGAATCGCAGTACCAGTTGGAATCTGTCACAGGGAATGTCCTCGACTTCGACAGGTTCACCCTCCCTGACAACGACACTGCGATCTCCGGATGGAGTGAGGAGTGAGATATCGTCGATGGGAACGGTTAAACGATCGCGTTCCGCCAGCAATTGATGCATGCGTTCTACGTGTCGATAAGTGACCGCGCAGAGGGGGACGTGAAGAACATTCGTCCGTCCCGGAACAACAATGAGGGCGTCACATCGACGTTGGCTAGCATTGAGATAAACTACCGGGCCAGAGCGAGCTAGGGCAGCGAGTTGATCAATGGTTTTTGGGAGCAAAAATCTGTCGAAACCTGGGAGGGATCGAATGTCGGCGAGGAGCTTCTCTCGTCGGAGTGTGAGTGTATGGTGCTTCTGCACGACTTCTTCTTGGGACCAAGAGTCGCGAAAAGGAACCTCCGCGGATAGTACTTGATCACGACCACTAGCACTCTCCAATTGCTTCGATGTTTGCTCGAAGTCATCCGCAAGGCCAGGTTGTGTGACACGAAGAAGATCGACTGAAGTGCGGAGTTGTAGGAACTGTGTCCAGACTACGGACCGGCCTTGCTCAAGCCACTCGACAGCCATGTCCAGGAGGCCAGCATCCAGTGCAGCAGCGGCAGCGCCTCTGGCGACATCAGCTACACCCACGAGGACACGATGACGCTCTGTGAGTGGAAGGCCCATCCATACCAATCGTGGAAGGAGACCTAGGGCGATGGTATATGCATGAACGAGAATACGGGTGTTCCCTTGGAGTTGGGCAGATGAAATCCATCTGCGAGCAGCTGAAAAGCAAATGGTAGCAGGACCTGCGGAAGACTGAGCAGCGGTTGAAAAATGGAATGTGGCAGCAGCAAGATCGGAAGTATCATGAAAAGAGTCAAAACGATACATGAATGAATTGCCCAGGTTATGAAGGAGGGATGGTTTGAGTGGATGGCCCTCAGGAGTAAGACTGATGACCTGCTCGAACGTGGAAACCGAGTTGGTGATGTCTGCGAGGTCACCGAGCTGTTGAAAGCGACGAAATAACGCACTTCCCAGGTTGTTAAGCCGACCGGGTTTGTCTGAATGGCTGTCAGATGTAAGGCAGACAGCCTGCTCAAACAGGGAAACCGATCTGGTGATGTCACCGAGGTCACCGAGCCGTTCAAAGCGACGAGATAACGCATTTCCCAGGTTGTTCAGGAGAGATGGTTTGTCTGGATGACCGTCAGCAGAAAGACAGATGGCTTGCTCGAACATGGAAACCGATTTTGTGACGTCTGTGAGGTCACCGAGCCGTTCAAAGCGACAAGATAATGCACTTCCAAGGTTGTTAAGCCGAAATGGTTTGTCTGGATGACAATCATGTATAAGGCAGACGGCCTGCTCGAACATGGAAACTGACTTGGTGATGTCTGCAAGATCACTGAGCCGTTCAAAGCGACTCCATAATGCAAAACCCAGGTTGTTAAGCCGACTGTGTTTGTCTGGATGGCAATCAGGTGTAAGGAAGACGGCCTGCTCGAACATGGAAATCGATGTGGTGATGTCTGTGAGGTCACCACGCCGTTCAAAGCGACGAACCAATGCATTTCCCATGTTGTTGAGGAGCGATGGTTTTTCTGGATGACCGTCAGGAGTAAGATGGACGGCCTGCTCGAATATGGAAACTGATTTGGTGATGTCTGCAAGGTCACCGAGCTGTTTAAAGCAACTCGATAACGCATTTCCCAGGTTGTTAAGCCCAACGAGTTTGTCTGGATGGCCGTCAGGTGTGAGGCGGACAGCCTGCTCAAACATGGAAACTGATTTGGTGATATCTGCAAGGTCACCAAGCCGTTGAAAGCGACGAGATAATGCACTCCCCAGGTTGTTAAGTCGAATGGGCTTCTCCGGATGGCCATCAGATGTAAGACGGACAGCTTCCTCGAACACAGAAACTGATTTGGTGATGTCTGCAAGGTCACCGAGCTGTTCAAAGCGACTCGATAACGCATTTCCCAGGCTGTTAAGCCCACAAGGTTTGTCTGGATGGCCATCAGGAGTGAGATGGATGGCCTGCTCCGACATGGAAATCGATCTGGTTATGTCTACAAAGTTACCGAGCCGTTCAAAGCGACGGAACAACACATTTCCCAAGTTGTTAAGCCGACTGGGTTTGTCCGGATGGCCGTCAGGAGTAAGGCGGATGGCCTGCTCGGACATGGAAAGTGATTCGGTGATGTCTGCGAGCTCACCAAGCCGCTCAAAGCGAAGAAGTAACGCATTTCCTAGGTTTTTAAGGCGAGATGGTTTGTCTGGATGGCCGTCAGGAGTAAGGCAGATTGCCTGCTCGAACATGGAAATTGATTTGGTGATGTCTGTGAGGTCACCGAGCCGTTCAAATCGGCTCAATAATACCTTTCCCAGGTTGTTAAGTGGATTGGGTTTCTTCGGATGGCAGTCAGGAGTGAGACAGATGGCCTGCTCAAACATGGAGACCGAGTTGGCAATGTCTGTGAGGTCACCGAGCCGACTAAAGCGACGGAATAATGCATTTCCCAGGTTGTTCAGCCAAGTGGGTTTGTCTGGATGGCCATGAGGAGTAAGATGGATGGCCTGCTCGAACATGGAAACCGATTTAGTGATGTCTGCAAGGTCGTCAAGCCGTGTGAAGCGAAGGGATAACGCATTTCCCAGGTTGTTAAGCCCACTGGGTTTGTCTGGATGGTCATTAGGAATAAGCTGGACAGCCAGCTCGAACATGGAAACAGATTTGTTGATGTCTGCAATGTCACCGAGCCGTTCAAAGCGACTCAATAACACATTTCCCAGGTTGTTGAGCCCACTAGGTTTGTTTCGATCCCTGTTTGGAGTAAGGTGGATGGCGTGTTCGAACATGGAAACCGATTTGCTGAGGTCTGTGAGGTCGCCGAGCCGTTCAAAGCGACGAGATAATGCATTCCCCAGGTTGTGAAACCCACCCGGTTTGTCTGGATGGCCGTCAGGAGTGCAATGGATGGCCTGCTCGAGTATGGAAATTGATTTGGTAATGTCTGGGAGGTCACCGAACCGTTCAAAGCGATGAAACAATGAATTTCCCAGATTATTAAGGAGAGATGGTCTGTCTGAATGGCCATCAGAAGTAAGGCGGATGGCCTGCTCGAACATGAAAACTGATTTAGTGATGTCTGCAAGGTCACTGAGCCGTTGAAAGCGACTCAATAATGCTTTTCCTGCGTTACTGAGGAAAGATGGTTTGTCTGGATGGCCTTCAGGAGTAAGATGGATGGCCTGCTCGTACATGGAAATTGATTTGGTGATATCTGTGAGGTCACTGAGTCGTTGAAAGCGTCCCAATAACGCATTTCCGAGGTTGTTAAGCCCTGCGGGTTTGTATGGATGGCCGTCAGGAGTGAATCGAACGGCCTGCTCGAACATGGAAACCGATTTGGTGACGTCTGCTAGGTCACCGAGTCGCTCAAAGCGACGAAATAAGGCATTTCCCAGGCTGTTAAGCCTACCGGGTTTGTCTGGATCACCGTCAGGAGTAGGACGGAGTGCTTCCTCCAGCATCAAAATCGACCTCTCCAAGTCGGTAGTCTTGCCGAGCCGCTCGGAGCGAAGCCGTAATGAGACCCCAAGATTTTCCAACAATTCTGGTTTCTTTGAATCATCATTGGCAACGAGGTCCACTGCTTCCTCCAACATTGAAATGGCCTCGTGGATATCAGCCAGGTTCCCCTTCTCCACAAATCGACGTCTGAATAGCTTCGCGAGCGTATTGAGTATAACATGACGGCGAGAATCCTGACGTGACAAGGTGCGTAACACAACCCGTGCCTTGCGTATCGAATCTGCATCATTTACATCTTCAACTTGCGAGACTCTGCATTCTCTCGCTTGCGATAACACAGGGCCATGGGCTAGTATCTCGGGTACACGGCATCCTGGTTGGTCCGTATGCCCGTCTGCGGGGAAGATCTTCATCAATCTGGCAAGTAAATCCATCACTTCCCTCCTATCCGTCTCATCACCTCTCCTTTTAAACCGTACTACAAGAGCAAGGCAAAGTTGGAGAGTGTTCTGTACATGATCTCCGTCGTCCCGGGCCCGGAGACCAAGCGTTTCACGATACAATTTGACTGGCACGTCAAGGGAGAATACGTAATGATGCGCCTGGCAGTCGATGAACATCGCATTGGCCAGACTGAATTGCGCGGCTGAGTGCATGGGATGGTCATTGGGACACCTATGGTGAGCGAGCCCGAAACACGTGATGGCCTTGCCGAGATCAACTTGGCTCTTGTATCGATGGTAACGCACGAGAGCACTATTTCCTTCGCCGATGAGGCCTTCTAGCTGTCTCTTTGTGTTGGACTTGTGTAGCTACCATCTCGTGGTCACGATAAGTACGCAAATAGGATGGATCAATAACTCACATAAGGCGGACATTCATCATTGGGGTCGCAAGTCCGTCGTTCGGTGGTAATTCTCAGAGATGAAAACAATGGCGCATCCTCATCCTTCGAAGCGAGAAACTTGACGGCTGCAACCAGTATGTGAGGAGCAAGTATATAGTCAACAGGATTACATACTCTCGAGTCGTTCATTCCGATCGAGTAACTCTCCTACGGAAATCTCGCATTGCCCAACTAGCTTGCCATTTCCGAGCTTTAGTGCCATTTGCTGAAAGGATCCGTAGACCTTGAATAAAACATTAGTCCATGAATTCGTTGGTCTGGAACAGGTTTCAGTATCGTAGGCAGGGCGAATGGGAATGAAGGAGACGGACAATGGAATTTTTTCATCCCACTCTACGACACCATTTTCAAATAGTACGGTCTCAATCGATGTTTTCGTGGTTATCCCATCACATTCTATAATGATACAGAAATTCGTTGGAAGTCGCTGGTGACTACTTCTTATATCCGTTGTGCAAATTTCTGCACAAGGCTGTCAGCAATTCGCTCAGAGTGGCACAATTTATGCGCACTAGTTATGTAGATGCGATCTATTTTTTTCGAATCCATGTGAAGGCAAGGTGTGAATGGGATTCGTTCGTGAAGAGAGAGCAGAAGGAAAACAGTCGCTGTTGACTTCTGGGAAGTGAGCTCAAGCCATCCCTGATTTATAAAGGCAGACACAGGATGGAGTTGCGACGGATTTGGAGGACTCGCACCGCATTTCTTCCTCATGACGGAGTTAAACCATACAGGAAGACGAACTTGGCAAAGGCGAAATGGATTGTGCTAGTAAGATCGCCCTCAAGCGCGTCCCGATGATAAGAAACTGCTGTGCTATCGCTTGCTGTACTCCACTGCCTCTGACAGAATGAAAGCGACATGAAAGTGGGAAAACGGCATTGGCTCACTTCGGAGCTCCCTGAAATCTGTTCAGAACGTATACAATAGGCACGATGCTGAACATGTTCTGGGTGCTCAGGCGCTCAGGAACCACACGGGTGATGATAGTTTCCAGCTAGTCTGTCGTCGGTTCATTGCGACGCCACATGAAAAGTGAGGAGGGAGATTGCGTTCGAATACTTAATGATATCCACGTTGAGGCCAGATGGTGCGTACACTGGCTAGTGGCACACAGCAACACAGCGACGGCACGTGTACACCTCAGCAGTACCAATCGGTCCTTTTTCCCACGGCATTGCGGGTGCGAAGGCACGAGTTTCTGCATGGCCAGTCCTTCATAACGTATGTGTTGACTTTCAACGTGAACTATCAGGCCGTGCAAGAAGTGTCGAGAAAAATTTGAAGAAATATGATACCAACCAGTTGGAAGAAAAACCAAGACCGATGGGAAACGGACCACGCCCGGACCTCACAAGGGGTCAACAGCCATTCTTACAAGGGCTTCGGAAATACGCCCTGAATTTCCTTCCTTTGCTTTGCAGTCGATGCCCATGGCCACCGTATCGCCCTCTATCCGTCATTCGTGCGGGCGAGTCGCCTTTATTGTTGGATGTGATGGTGCCCATATAAGCTTCCCTGGAACGTGGTGAGAGGAAGCTGCAGAGGACCGATAGAAGAGTGTGAAGGTCACCCATCCTAAGGTATTACAATCCTGTTCATCGCAATTGGGTCGTCGTTCTCTTTCTCAGTGTCATATGTCCTAGTCGCGTGTTCAGCACCAGTCTGGATCTTAGGTCGTGCTTGGTACGCGACCTGAACAGAGGAGGCGGTCGACCGAAAATCGAATCCTACATCCTCTTTCATGGCACTGGTTCCGTTCGACTTGCGATGTCTGAAGCGGTATCGCGGTCGGTCTATCCTCACGAAGGCTAGGTCTAGAGCACGCGGATACTTCGCGTATTTCGATCTTCTCAATAGGTCTTTCTTCTTCGTCAACTGGCCTGAATTTTGGGGTTACTTGGAATGTGAACGAAGGATGAGGGATGCAGACCAAGCCGACGATTCTGGTTTCTAATGACGATGAGGAGTTGTAAAACGTATGCAAATGGTGAGTTCTCTTGGAGTATCCAAGTTCGTCCCAGGATCAGATCCCATTGTTGGTGACAGGTTTGTTGACGAACGTTGTCCAGAGGTGGTCTTGGAGCGTAAAACGGACTGTTTCAATCCGAGTGGTGCGTCCAAGGTGGTTTTCTTTGTTGCACCAATTGATGCCATTCGTTTCATAGTGTGAGAGGACTAGATCCCATGAGAGCGTCCTCGATCATGATGCTCGAGTCATCGTCTGTCTGGTTATCGTCGTCTACCTCCATCTCCCACGGATTATGCTCGTACAGTCTCCACGCGCATCTTTACTACCTTGGGCGCAGGCGCGACCTCACGAATGCGCGCGCCCAAACCCAAAACTGACCTGGAGACGCAGTCCCTGCCCACGACAGCACGAATGCCGACCAATTCTTCGATGCGCTTCTTCATCTCAGCCTCGCTCATTCGCAATAATCCGTCGTCGTCGTCATTGTTACAGTCGTCGTCGCTATAATTTCCACCACTTTGAGACAGGTTGCTGTTGTGCCAGAATGACGTGCTTCCTCTCAGAAGGTTGGTCATTAGATTCCATTGTGGGCCAGCGCCATGGTTTGCTGGCTATTCTACTCCCACCTGGTTCGATGCTCCGTCTGCTTGGGCACTCTCCCGCAATGCCTTCCCAATCCACACTTTGAGTGGCCCGTCAGGATGTGCTGCATCGCTCTGATTCCGTTCCTTGAACGTACGGTATGCATCACGCTCAATGAATCAACATACGCAGGAAGATCATCCCAGGACATGACCTTTCCCATCACGATCAGGCGTACCCACGGGAGTTCGAGACAACATTCACTTAGACGAGGAACCAATATGAGTCGCACGTCTCTGAGCATCGAAGACAAGAAAGAGGATAAAGGGGAGAACGATCGAGACTTACCCATGAAATAGATCCTGTTAAGCAGTTCGAAAGCCCCAGGGACGGCATCCTTGCCTCCAGGGATACCAGTGAGATGGTTAGTCAAGGTGCTCCGTCCTGGCCGCTGCAAAAATTGGCTAACCGAACCGGCCAGCACTGACATGCCCGACCGGAGATCCTCCCCAACATCTGAGTGGCAAAAAAGACGCCATATTCTACTAATTCATGGGTCCATCAATGTATGCGCGTCATGGCAACCGCCCACGAAGCCCGCATCAATGGGACAACTCCCATCGCACAATCGGGAGAGGGAAGTACGCCGAATGTAAGTGTTTTTACGCATTTTAGATGTCCTGCGTGTGGCTGACCACTCGACTTTTTCGTGACATGACAGCCGTCATTCTCAGTGAAAAATGACTAGCGGGAAATTGAAGCACAGTCTTGGTTACGGATAAGCTCCTGCTATCATGCGCTCTCTATCCCGTGCTGTATATATACTATCTCGACAATGTACATTGCTTTTTCAACCAAACCGATCCTCCACCTGCCCTGCCCACCATGGACTCTCAAGGAGGATGATGTGTCTGCCAAACGTACTGTAAAGGACGTTGGACAAGTCTCAAATGACAACGAACCTGGAATCAACGCCTACACCACTCAGCAGAGGAGTCCCGAGCAGCACACCTTTCGGACCAGTTCCGATCACATGTCATGCCACTAGTTCTGCCAGTCCCTCTACTGGGCAACTCAGACCACAGCGTCGACCGGGTATAATGGATATCATCTACCGACCGACATGAATAAAAGGAACCCAAGACGAGAACGACACCTTGTCCTCGTCACGCAAACGCACGACCGCATGATGCAGCGCTTCCGCTGTCTCCGTAGTATATGGAACTTTGCCATCCCTGAACAGATACTTGTACATGTCCCTCGTCACTCTTGGCGCATCATTGTCCATAATTGACCACATCGTTGCAATGACGCCGTCATATCCGGCGAGAAGCATCCCAGCAGCGAGATGGACCGATTCCTCGGGTAATTTCTCCTCTCCTTTTGCAGTCTGACAAGCGGAGAGAAGGGCGAGCCCACCTGGGCGACCAGACAATTTGATGATGTCCGAGAGTCTCAAGCGACGATCGTTCGCGAGACAAAGACAACTATCGAGTGGCTGCACGGGATCTTGGATGCCGTGACACGCGAAATGAACCCAGTCGGCACAGTCCATCTTCCGCGTCACATCTTCGACTGTGCCATCGGAGTCTTCCGTCGTTACAAATTGTGATTCGTCGGATAGTGCCTTGATGGTATCAATCTCGCCATTCACCCCCCACAGATGAGGTTGACCGTCAGTTGAGGGCTGAGGAACGATAACTAAGCGGATATTTGATGGGCAACGAGGGGCTTTTGGAGTCTCGGATGCAAGGGAACTTAGTGTCGACATGTAGGAAGATATGGCAAAGTCGGAAAGCTTTGGACCTGGCGGAGATATGCCGTAAATGCCAGCGGCATGGATAGGTAGAAAGGCAAATGGACCGGTCGGGCACCAAAAGATACGGGGCGTCTTCGCCACTGCTTGCGAAGACAGAGTCTGCAAACATAAAACATTCGTCAGAAGCTCTGATCAGCAATTGCTTTCAACGAGAGCACGCACAGAAAAAGCAAGGGCATCGAGAATCGGATGGACCACGTCAGACCACAGGAATTGTAGTACCAATTGAAATCTGTCACAAGGAATGTCCTCGACTTCGGCAGGTTCACCCTCTCTGTCAATGGCACTCCATTCTCCGGATGGGGCGGGGAGTGACATATCATTGATGGGAACGGTTAAACGGTCGCGTTCTACCAACAATTGATGCATGCGTTCTACATGTCGATAAGTGATCGTACTGAGGGGAACGTGTAGAACATTCGCCTGCCCTGGAACAACGATGAGGGCATCGCATCGACGTTGGCTGGCATTGAGATAAACTACCGGGCCAGAGCGAGCTAGGGCAGCGAGTTGACCAATGGTTTTTGGGAGTAAAAATCTGTCGAAACCTGGGAGGGATCGAATGTCGGCGAGGAGCTTCTCTCTTTGGAGTGTGAGTGTATGATATTTTTGCGCGACTTCTTCTTAGGACCAAGAGTCGCGAGCAAGCAACTCAGTGGATAGCACATGATCCCGGCTACTAGCGCTTTCCAACTGCTTGGACGTGTGCTCAAAGTCATCCGCAAGGGCAGGATGCGTGACACGAAGAACATCGACCGTAGTGCGAAGTTGGAGGAACTGCGTCCAAACTATCGAGCGGTCTTGCTCAAGCCACTCGACAGCCATGTCCGGGAGGTCAGCGTCCAGTGCAGCAGAAGCAGCATCTCTCGCAACATCAGCTATATTCACCAGCATACCGTAACGTACTGTGAGCGGAAGACCCCTCCATGCCAACTGTGGAAGGAGGGCGAGGCGATGATACACGCATGAATGAGAGTCCGGGAGTTTCCTTGAGTTGGGCAGACTCGATCCATCTACGAGCAGCTGCAAAGCGAACCATGGTAGGACCTGTGGAAGACTGAGCAGCGGTTGAAAAATGGGATATGGCAGCAACCAGATCGGAAGAATGACGAAAAGAGTCGAAACGGCTCATGAACGAATTACCTAGATTCCAAAGTCGAGCGGGTTTGTCTGGATGGCCTTCAGGTGTAAGACGGACGGCCTGCTCGTACATGAAAATCGACTTGGTGATGTCTGCGAGGTCACCAAGCCGTTCAAAGCGACTCGATAATACATTTCCCAGGTTGTTAAACACACCGGATTTGTCCGGATGGGCGTCAGAAGTAAGATGAACGGCCTGCTCGAACATGGAAATCGATTTGGTGATGTCTGCGAGGTCGCCGAGCTGTTCAAAGCGACGACGTAACGCATTTCCCAAGTTGTTAAGCCAACTGGCCTTCTCTGGATGGCCGTCAGGAGTAAGGCGGACAGCCTGCTCGAGCATGGAAACCGATTTGCTGATGTCTGCCAGGTCACCAAGCCGTTCAAAGCGACGAGATAATGAATTTCCCAGGCTGCTAAGCCGACCGGGTTTGTCTGGATGGCCGTCAGCAGTAAGACGGAGCGCTTCCTCCACCATGGAAATCGACTTCTCCAAGTCCGTGGTCCTGCCGAGCTGCTCGAAGCGAATCCGCAACGAGATCCCAAGATTGTCCAAGAAGTCTGCTTTCCTTGAAAATTCACGGGACACGAGTTCCACCGCTTCTTCCGACATTGAAATAGCTTCGTGGATATCTGCCAGGCTCCCCTTCTCCTCAAATCGACGACGCAATAGCTTTCCAAGCACATTGTGTATAGCAGGACGGCGAGAATCCACATATGACAAGGTGCGAAACGCAACCCGTGCTTTGTGTATCAAATCTGCAATATCCACGTCCTCGACCTGCGAAACTCTGGAGTCCCTCGTTTCCGATGACACAGAGCCCTTGGCTATCTGGGGCACACGACATCCTGCTGGGTCTATATGCCCGTTTGCGGGGGAGATCTTCATTAATCTGGCAAGCGAAGCCATCACTTCCCTCCTATCTGTCTTATCACCTCTCCTTTCAAACCGCACTAGAAGAGCAAGGCAGAGTTGGTGAGTTGTCTGTGCGTGGTCCGCGTCACCCCTGGCTCGGAGACGAAGCATATCATGATACAATTTGACCGGCACATCCAGAGAGAATTTGTAGTGGTTCGCCTGGCAGTCGATGAACATCGCATTGGCCAAACCAACTTGCGCGGCTGAACGTATGGGATGGTCATTAGGACACCTGTGGTGAGCGAGCCCGAAACACGCGATAGCCTTGTCGAGATCAACCTGGCTCTTGTATCGACGGTAACGCGGGAGGGCGCTATTTCCTTCGCCGATGAGCCCTTCTAGTTGTCTCTTCGTGTTGGATTTGTGTAGCTACCATCTCGTGGTCACAAAACATATGCAAATAAGATATCGACAACTCACGAGGGGTAGACATTTATCATTGAGTCGCAAGTCCGTCGTTCGGTGGTAATTCTCAGCGATGAACACGATGGCATATCCTCATCCCTCGACCCGGGAAACTTGATGGCTGCGTCAATATGTGAGAAGTGGGTATGATAGTCAACGGGACCACCTACTCTTGAGTCGTTGATTCTTGTTGTGTAACCCTCCTACGGAAATCTCGCATCGCACGATTAACTTTCCATTTCCGAGCTTTAGTGCCATTTGATGGAAGGATGCGTAGACGTTGAATAAAATGTTGGACGATAAATCCGTTGGTCTGGAATACGGTTCAGTAACGTAGGTGGGACACTGGGACGAATGTGAATGAAGGAGACGGACAATAGAATCTGTTCATCCCACTCTGCAGCGCTATTTTCAAGTGGTATGGTCTCGATCAACGTTTTCGTGATCATCCAATCACATTCTACAACGACACACAAGTTTGTTGGACGTCCACGGCGACTACAAATCACATCTGTTGCACGGATTTCTGCACAAGACTGTTAGTGCTTCGGCAAGACTGGCACGAATTATACGCACTAGTTATGTAGATGTGATCTGATTTTTTCGAGCCCATGTGAGGACAAGGTGTAAATCGTTCGCGAAGGGAGAGCAGAAAGAAGACAGTCGCTGTCGAGTTTCTGGGAGGTGAGCTAAAGCCATCCCCGGTTTTTGCCACGAACTTGGAGAACTCGCATCGCATTGCTGCCTCATAGTGGAATTGAATCAGCCCGGAAAACGAACTTCGCGAAGTCGCCCTCGAGCAGTGCCCCGATTATAGGAAAATGCTGCGGATTCCGGAACACACTTGCGGTGCAATATTCTCCACCGCCTCCGGACAATGGTGACCAGAAGGCAGATTTGGCTTGCTTTGGAACTCTCTGAGAAATCTGTCAGAGTATACCATCAGCACGATGCTTCTTATTAACCTGAACATGTTCTGGGCGCTCAGAAACCATATATACGAATGGTAATAGTTTCCAGCTAGTCTGTCGTCGGTTCATCGCAATGCCATATGAAAAGTGAGGAGGAAGATTGCACTCGAAATGAAGCAGAAATATGGTACTTACCCGAGTTGCGAGCATGGGCAGTTCCTCCCACGCCATCACGCATCGATCGCATCCTCCACTGGTCCTTGCGACAACTTTCAGCATGAACTAGGCCATGCAAGAAATGCTTCAAATCGCTTTCGAGAGAAATTTCAAGAAACGTATCCAACCAGGAAGAAAAGTCAAAACCGACAGGAAACAGACTGCAGGTTTGTGGTCTCAGCTATCATTCATCCTCGTTCAAACCCGGATCTCATGAGGAATCAACAACTATTCTTCCAAAGGGCTTCAGAAACACGTTCCGAATTTCCATTGTTGCTTCACCGTCCATGGTCATGCGCCTCACCGTATCACCCTCTGTATCCGTCATTCGTGTTGGCGAGCTACCGCTATTGCCGGATGTAGCATTGCTCATAGAAGGTGCCCTGGACCGTGGTGAAAGGAAGTTGCAGAGAACCGACGGAAGTGTGAAGGCTGGCCATCCTAGGGTAAGTCCTATTCATCACACTTGGGGCGTCACCTCTTTTTCTCTAAGCCATATGTTTTAGTTGCGTGTTCGGTACCGGTCCGGGCCCAACGTAGTGTCTACCTGAACCGAAGAGGTGGTCGCTCGTGGTCTTGGTTCTCTTTGACTTGCAATGTCTGAAGCAGTATCGCGGTCAGTCTATCGTCACGAAGGCCAAGTCTGGAGCACGTGGATACGCGTGGGATTTCGATCTTCCCCGGAGGACTTTCTTCTTTGTCGACCTGTCTGGATCCTGGAGTTGCTAGGAACGTGGACAAAGTGTGCGGGGTGCGGACCAAGCCAACGATTTTCTGATGGGGAGGAGTTATTGTAATGCGTCTCAGGCGAGTAGAGAATTCTCTTGGAGTATCCAAGTTTGTTCCATAGTCGGGTCCCTTACTGGTGACGGCTTTGTTGACGAACGTTGTCCAGGTGGTCTCGGAGCGTGAAACAGACTGCTTTAATCTGAGTTGTGCACCTGAGGCTGTCTCTTCGCTTCACTCAGGACTGACAAGATTTGCTTCGTAGTAATCTCCTTGATCTGAGCGCTCTGCCTGCGCTGCACAGGGACCCGCGTAAGTCTTTGCTCCGTAAGTACTACTTGTATGTGACCATCCCTCCATCATTCTCGGCAGCATCTTCAGACGATCCCTCGCCGCCAGTTAGCAGAGAAGATGCGGAGATATCCATATCCTCTATAAGCCGAGACTCTCTTGATTCTTGCACGGCCTGGAATCCTTCGATGGTGAGCTAAAACCCTCTGTCTTTTGGACGAAGGTAACAGATCCGCTGGAAGAACTTCTTTTTTCGAGCGTAAACATCCACATTCTATACTTGTTTCCAGATTTACTTATACAGAATATACCTTTTTCGAAAAAAAGGCCCTGTCACTGATTGGGAGTCCTGCGAGTAGTCGAGCCTGCTTCTCATAAAGCTACCAATGAGGCACCTTCCTTGGTTGTGAAGTCGTCTGTTTATATCCGTGGACTTGTATAGGGACTGCTCGAAAACCTGTTCTACGATATAACTTATTGGATGACATATAGCCAGTATTGTGATTTGCTCATGCATGTTCCCTCCTCAGATCTTGTGACTATATACATAGTTGAGTGATCTCATAGTATCTTACAAAACTGAATTGAGAAGTTGTCATACTGAAGAAAAATGTCGGCATGAGGGCGAGTGGGTTGCCTTGAGGGACATAGGCAGGAATCAAGAAGCATACACTGTATTTCCAATGGAGCGCACTAGGACGACGATCGACATGCCAGCTTCCCAACATTACCCTCAGGTTGTATAGTCACAGGACATACAGCTTAGAAAGAATCTAGAGGGAAACTCTACACGGAAAGAGTTACAATGATCAGAAAGACAAACAGAATGCAGCAGAGTGACTTACCCATCAAGGGATTCGATAGAACCACTAAGGCCCAAGAGATTCGAGGAAATCATGAAGGACCTCTTTCGGAAGTTCCACGGTTTCGCCAAGCTCATTCACAAGGCCTGCTATATCATGATTGCTATCAGCAGATGTAATATACATAGGTAGTGAGAACTAGGACATACTCCCTTCAATCCCACCGCGGGCAATGATGTCGGCATCCTTGGGAATAGCTGTGGCAGAGGCAACAGCGACGAAGACAAAAGCAACAACAGAGTACCAGAAGCGCATGGTGATCGCGGGTAGAATAATATGAGAAGTCGTTCACCGTAGGTAGTACAGTGGGCGAGAAGGATCAGGTTACCTTTTTGAAGAATCAGCTTACAGTCTTGAAAAATTGAGTCGAAACTTGCCAATTGCCAATTCCCCCAAGTTGCGGCATCAACCCGCTTGGTGATTACGTAATCATTTTAGGTCATAAGGATCAGGTTACCTTTTTGAAAAATCAGCTTTACGACCTTGAAAATTTGAGTCGAAACTTGCCAATTGCCAATTCTGAAGTTGCGGCATCAACCTGCGTAATGATTACGTAAGCGACATTAAGGTTCGAGTCACACAAGCCAAATGTGAACTCAGCTCCCGGGAGAGGCATTGGATGTAGGTAACACAACGGATGGATCAATATGTCTACATGGTTAACTAAATGTGAATCTGATATTTTTAATTTCATTCAAAGTCGGAGCAAGGGTTATATTTCAAGTTTTGCCAGAGGATTCCATAAAGGTGTATATTTAAAATATGCACGCACATGTTGTCTCATCAGAGATGTGGGTTTATACATGAAATTTGAGCTTCA
>JBBPTK010000422.1:0-15743 GCA_038094135.1 Spongiforma cf. squarepantsii
CGTGAGATAATTGGGCTGATATCGGTGGACGTTGGGTGCCCAATTATCTCACGCGGACCTTCCCATTACGTCCATCCCTCATTCCACGGATAAATTCCGTCAATTGCCCCTCCTACAATAACTTAATTTGAGTGTGTAGGTCAGGATTGGGGCTTATCTGAACCGATCAGAGCCTTAGTAAGTTAGTAACATCGGACTTTTCTAAGCGCTCGATGAGGATGAACGCTTAGGCATCGCTTAGGTTTACGAAAAAGGGATGGCTTGATTTTTGGGCCAATCAAAAACCCAACAAAACCCTCTCTGCCGTGGCGTTACTCGACCAAAGATGCAAATGAAGTACCATGCTTTACTAGATATATGGCCGAACTTCATCGGCAGAAACCTTGTTTACGAAGGCAAGCCATCCAAATGAGGCATTAATTTACCACGTCCACAAATTTTGGTACCCACAGCCACAATTCTCCAGCTTAGTGACCTTGTAAACAAGGTAATCAGGCTTATATTGTGGGAAACTAATTTGAGATGGACGTACGATTGTACTAAAACCTTCATAAGCTCACTGCTTGTTTTATGTGAAGCTCTTCTCGCACATAGGTCCGTCGACATGATGGGCATTAATGTGGCGCTTGTCCTGCTCGCCAGTGCTTTTGCAGCTGCCTGCACTCAACAGCCCTTCTCTACGTCATGGCCGTCAGACCCCGAAACGGACGAGTACCAGTTCAAATGGCCCATTCGAAAGGTTGCCATTATTGGCGCCGGACCAAGGTATCTTCTGATCTCCTCTCGTCCTTTTATGACCCACCCATACAACTATTGCAGTGGCCTGACCGCATACCGCGAGCTAACCGAAGCCGGTCTAGACGTTCGCATCTTCGAGCGAGACAGCGTCCCAGGTGGTAACTGGCACTACACCGAAGAGGCTCCGCTTGATGCACCAGTTCCTAACGTCCCTTGTTCCATTGGCGATTTTGTTCCTTCGCTCCCTCCAGCAGACGTTGTCTTGCCTTATTCCGAAGAAATAATGGATGACGGGGGCGAGATCTGGAGGGCTCATTGGGCGCCACGACCGATATGGAATTCATTAACTTCTAATACACCTTCAGTAGGCCGTTCTCATTTTTCCTTGGCTGGATTGCTCATCTTTGTGTTCTGGTGGTGTGGCTAGGCTTTGCAACAGGTAGGTGGATCGCACTCGGTAATCAAAGGTCTTAGGATGCTACTTTGTCTATCTAGTTTCCTGGGTGGCCTTGGCCCGCGGGCACGCGATGGAGTATGTTCCGGTTCCTTCCCTTCAACTGGCCTCTCATACTTGGACATCAGAACTCACTCAATATCAACTTCGCAATTACGTCAGATCTTATGCTTCCTATCTTCACATCAATAGTAATGATGAAAATCCCGCAACTGCCTATAATACCCGCGTGGAGCTCGTCGAGAAGCGAATCAACGAGGCTGGGGAAGAGCAGGGTTGGAGACTCTGGCTCAAGTCCCTGGAGCCCACACAGTCTCACACATACAATATAACTTGGTGGACTGAGGTGCGTTTTCTCTCTTTGTTGAACATCATCGTTTGGTTAAACGAGTATCTAGGATTTTGATGCTGTCGTTGTTGCTTCTGGCAGATACAGTGCTCCATCGATGCCGTCCATTCCTGGTTTGCAGGAGTGGGTCCAGAAGTTTCCCGATCTTATTCATCACTCGAGGCAATATCGACGACCGGAGGCGTATTCAAATCAGACGGTGCTCATCATTGGTGCATCTGTATGTGATACTATTGATCGTCTTTGGTGCTTCATTGACGCCAATATCAGGTCAGCGGGTCTGAGATATCAAGAGATTTGAATCGTCACGCTAGAAGCGTTTATCAGTCTGTGCGGGTAAGATGTGAAACATTTTCGTTGGCTCGAGCCAAATCTGATCTTCCATCGTATTACAGCCTGCCAATGGTGACTCGCTTCCATGACGCCTGAAAGCTGTGTCCTTGACACTCTATTACAGATAGTGTGGCTCTCGCTAAACTACAGCATAGTATGCGCCGGATACCTCGAAACACAACATTAGTAGGAGAGATTAGACAGTTCTTACCTATTCCCGAAGGATCTCCGATCCAATCTGGCTTAGTCGAGCTCAAGAACGGCACCGTACGGGTTTCATCTTGCTACTTGGAAAACGAACTTCAATCAATTATTCTTCTTTAGATCCTATCCGGATTCGATGGCCTTATTCTTGCCACCGGTTTCCGATACTCATTTCCGTTTTTGCCACAATATTACGACGGTGCGACATATCAGCCTCACGCGAGTTCTGCCCAGACGGTCTCATCTTGAGCGGGAGATACATTCGAGATTTGTATCTCGACCTGTTTTATATCCAAGACCCCACGCTCGCTTTCCTCAGCAGTGCGTAGAACGCGACCCTTCATTTACTGATGAGTTCACTGTATTGAAACATGAGAAGTCGTTTTTGGCTCACAAACACAGCCATTTTTTATGGTAGATTACACATCGCTTGCACTGGCCAAAGTGTGGACGAATGCGGCCAAGCTGCCTGACAGTCAGACAATGCAAGCGTTGCACGAAAAGACGGTGGAAGAACGCGGAGGGTACGGAAAATATACCTTGTTCTACACTTTCGATCAGTTCAGAGGCGAGTTTCTTTTCTTTTCTCTCTTATCATCTCATTGGGAGTGAAGCCCTGACTTCGGACTTAATGGTCCCGTACAATAGCTGCTATCCGATACATGATAGGTTGGTTGAATGGGGCGGCCGTCAAGTATGGGGGAAAGCAAGTGAGTCCCTTTTCCTTCTTTTGTTTCCATGGTCGAATCGACGTGTTGACGAAGAATGGTTTGCTTTTCAGGTCGACGCGATGCCGAAAGAGTACGTCGTCATCTTTTTGCAATCGTGGGCATGACTAAGTCTCTGTCCAGTTACGAGGAAGTGTGGATTTACTGGAGGACCGCTTATTTCGGAGAGTTAGTCCAACAGACTTCCTCCAAGGTAGATGCCGACTTTGGGGGTGTGCAGGCCTCTCTTGGACTCGGATTGGGAAGAAGCGAGGACGATTTAGAGGACTGGTTCTACGGGAACGTTGATGATTGGTAAACCAGCAAGGGCAAAATTATGAGACTCTTATTAGCTTGTTTACAAGGTCACTCAGACCGAGAATTGTTCCTAGTCTTCTGTAAGTACATCCCTCCAGTCCCTCGTCCACATCTTCTTTTCTTGAAAGAAAAATCATTTTACTCTATACCGTTAACATGTATCATATATTCACTGTGCTCCACCATATTTCTGTCTCCCTGTCTCTCTCGTCTTCCAGCCTCAGATACTCGCTCGCCGCCGCCGACGACGATACCAATGCTACTCCGCATCCCTCACGTCCGCCCCCTTCGGCCAGCCCCTCGTTAGAGACCTCGTGACATGGCGATGGCGGGTGGCCTCGTGGTTACCAACCGGGGCACCTCCCAGCGCCCCGCCCCGCCCTTTGCCAACGCTACTCCGCCTCCCTCACGCCCGCCCCCTTCGGCCAGGCCATTCGGGGACTAAATTAAATTTAGTGTTGCGCCGGCCCGGCCCGGCCTGAAAGCCCCGGTACAGCACGCGGCGCACATGCGATGATGACGCGTTCGACGCTCAGCATCGTCACCCCTGCACCCTCGTCACCACACCATACACGACTATGACGTAGTTGTCACATTGTCGCTCGTTGTTCACCCTTGTCGCGTAGCTTGCACCCTGGCACTTCCCTTCGCAACACAATAAACGACGGCGACACTCGTCGTTCTCGCCACGTCGCCCTCGCACCACAATACACGACGCGGTGTGCTAGTCGTGTCATTGTCTGTCGTTTGCCCTCGCCACGTCACCTTCACGCAGCCATGCCTTTTCCAGAGAAGGTCTTGTAATTGGTGACTTCCCCAAACTGATCGTACGTAAGTGAGCTCTGTAGCTCCTGAGATCTAATTCTTTTCATGAGTTGCGTTAGCACGCCATCACCCGTTACCCGCCCTTGCTGTGTCGCCCTCGAGCGTTCAGACTCGCCCCACCACACACGACGATGACCCCTTTACCCTCGCGCCCGCCCACCCTGCCATGCCACACAATGACGGCGTGTGGACGTCGCCATTACCCTCACGCCCTGCACACACCGCGACACGACGAACTATTGCGTCGTCGTTTGTGCTGTCATGCACACGTCCCGCGGCCCGCTACGACACGACAATACATCGTATCGTTCGCTCTCGCACCCACCCCTACGGTCCATGCCCCCAGCATGCCCCCATAACCATTTGCGACGATGACGATAACACGTCGTCGCTCTCTCACTCGCGCACAACCCCGCCGCCTTTCGCGACAATGTGACTGCAGACTCACGGCGCCGAAACGTCTTCAAGCTCGTACTAAACGATCCCTCAAAGTTCAACTTCTGCTCCATGCTGAATGATCAGAAAACAGCGCAAGGTCTTTCGGATGAAGACGTTGCCTGGATCAGCGGTGTCATGTTGTAAGTAAATGCATGATCTAATGTCAATTGCGGTTTGATAACCGGTTCCTTCTAGCGTTGGCGTCGGCGAAGCGATATGCCCGTTGGTCGTCTCTTTCATCCGCAGCTACTCACCTGAACAGATCTCTACGCCCTTGTACTGCTTTATCCTGACTATAATTTCCAATCCACATATCAGCCGGCTTGGAGATCGGCCCCCAACGTTTACTAACTGCGGTCGTCTTCCCTACATCTTACATCGATGCAATCGCAAAGGAAGTTTTGAGGTGAATGAATTTCTTCTCTTATGTGAACTGGACCTGAACTGGTTGGATCGAGATGGTAGCCAGGCACCTATTAACCCACCACACATTACGACGGAGGTAAAGATCCAAGCTCTACTTCATGTACTGTTCTGAAAGGTTATTTTGCAATATATTAGGACGTCGTTTACCAGGGATATACGATCCCGAAAGGCACTGCGATCCTGGCCAATTTCTGGTTAGTACTCACTGGTGGGTCTCCCTCACACCAGACTCATGTCGAATTTCGGCAGGTCCATCACCTACGATCCTGAGCTCTTCGACGACTCTGATGCCTTCATGCTGGAACTTTTTCTAGAACCAAATGGCTCGCCCCGATGACAGTCGAATGTACGACACGATGACCAGGATCTTGGGTATGGTCGACGCATTTGCGCTGGTCGACAGATGGCTGTGAACACAATTTTCATCACCAAAGTTGCAGCGCTTCTCTGGGCGTTCGAGTTCCACAAGGCGGTAGATGAACCTGGGAACGAGATCACCCTGCCTGCGATGGAATTTGTGAAGGTCGGGTTGGTCATTACTTCAAAGCCATTTCCGCACAGGCTCGCCCTCCGATCCGAGGCCGTTCTCGATCACCTTCACGATATGTTATAAGTTATTTCTGATATGTTCGTTTAGTATTGAAGAGCATATGTAAGCATAGCTGTCTTTTTTTGACCATGGAAATCCAGCATGTATCGGTGCGTGGAGTCTGCTTCACAACCGGCTCAACCTCACCAGAAACATCAACCCATAAGTACGGGGACAAGCCGTTCGGTCCTCCTTGGCAGGACCAACGTGGTCCTGTGCTTCTTTATTTCAAAGCGTTTACCCAATTCAGAATATAGCGTGCGCGATCTCCTATAGCACGCACCGCAGGATTCAGCTCGAAAACTTGAAGACTGAAGAGCCTATGCATTGCCCTCATAGCAGTTTCCGCTCGGACATAGCACCAGCTCTGACCGGCCCTTGAACCGCAATTAGTTCGCAAGGGTATGACGAACTTGACAGGAATTGCAACCGCAACAGCCAACCGCGATATCTGCTATATGTTGCTTGAGACGAAGATGTCGATACTAGTCGGAACGAAGAATGGGATGTCCTGTACCTGTCTCCACGGGCCAACCATGCACTACTAGACTGTCTAGATGCTGCGACATTTTCTTGCACGCTGGTTAGAGGCAAACCAACGTTTCTCAACGTCGACACGTCGGGTCCGGTATGCCTTTTTTGCGATTTGAAACATCATTCGCCCGAGATCAATGAGAGACATCTCGGGGAGTGTTCGGTATGATGTAACTCGAGAAAGATTGGCATGCTGTGACAGCTGAGTCTGAATCCAGCCTTTGGGGTTTTAATTTGCTTCAGTTCTGGTGCTGCTTTTGAGACATGAACTTCATTTCGGACCATTGCATTTCGAGTTGACTCCGTCGTCCGCAGCGCCGCCGTCAGGATGAACCAGTGATTCCACATAGAGAGTACGTTATTGTCGTTTTATTTATCTACTCTTCTCACGAAACGTCGCCGCAGTGAGGCTGATGGCGTTGGAAGTTTGACCCGTTCCCCATCGTGCAAGTGAGGAACCAATACCCCTACGCGCAACCAGTCGACGTCTTCTTGGTACACATCTCGATCTGGCCAGAAACATTTCCTGTGCCACCTCCATCACGCTCCTTGATTTCGATCTCAGTCACGGCACGCTGGGTGCGATGTGGCGTCGATTTATGGTACTATGGTGTCATTCATGTCACCCTTGAAGGTGAAACAACCGCGGAAGCAGGACTTGTAGTGTTCGTGGCAGGGCTTACGGGTTCCAACCTCGGGTGAACCTCGGGCTCCAACTCGGTGCAATGTTCGGTTAGTGACAATTGGATAAAACGGTCTTCTGACCGAGAGTGCGCCTGGTATGTATTAACATGTTCGGCATCACGACGGTCACACGATTCCCAATCAAATTGCATCAGTCTCAGTTCCACCTGTCCTGCGACCTCCGCACCTCATTTTCGGATGGATCCGAGACAAGTCTTGCTTTCTGCTACTTCTTCGGTTTGTCTCGTAAACGCCTCACAGAATGACCCTGATGCCTGTACGTTTGCGGTACCCAGATTGGCAGAACCGTTAACCCATGCCCGTCAACATGAAAAGCCGGTGTTTGAAGATAGCCATGACATGATGCATTGACTCAAGTTCTCCAAGCGAATTCGTACTCAACCGAACAGGAAGGGTATTACTTTGACATGTTCAGGTTTCAGGTCGTACGTTACAACTCGATACTGATAACATTGTTGACAGCACGTGTCTTATTTAAGCAAGAGCCTGGCAGCAGCAAGCCAGCCGAACCTAACTTGAGCGAGTCCACCTGGAATCCCTGTGATCAAAACCGCTCGTATATTGAATCATATCTTTGACTCTGCATTTTGTTAATGTCACACGTTTCTGATCGGCGAAAAATGGAATGATGGAATTTTAAGTTCGCGGCCGGTCCTCATCACAACTTCCAAAAGTAAGTCTGGTGCAGAGGAGTCGCCAGGTAACGAAGTTATTCGTCTTTACGGATAATGGCAGGTCACCGGTCACATCACTGGATATCTGCTTGCGCTAACGTTGTTATATCTTGTGGTGCCTTAATTGACATACACACAGTTTGAGATGCGTGGGGTCGGTCAAGGCTGCATCACAGACAACAGGGCACCAATCAGTAGTGGTAATTGTGCTTCTAGTTCTCAGGCTCGGATCGGAACGTTCATGGCACGATCTAGTAAAATCTCATCCGTTTCAAATTTTCATTCTTAAGTTCTATTTGAGGTCGACTGCTTATGAGGCCAGGTATATATTTTAGGAGAACCTACTGATACCAGGACCCAGGTTCTCCGTCAAAGATTATGGCTCTCGACTGGTATACAGCGTTGATGCCGGGTGTCACTGCCTCTCTCCTCCTCTTCGTCGTCCTCGCCACTCGCTCATCTCAACGACGAGCAAATCGAAACCTCCCGCCCCTTGTTCCTGGGCTCCCCTTCTTGGGGAATGTGCTGCAGTTCTTCAGTCTTAACCACACACACATGACTGAGTGGAAGAGGCAGCATGGGCCAATCTATTCGTTGAACGCGTTCGGGAACATCATCGTGGTGATAGCCAGCGCAGCGGTTGCGTCGGACATCCTTGATAAGATGTCAGCGGTAACCTCATCTCGACCTAACTGGATCATGGTAAGGGATTGCGCTTGAGTTAGGTCGAGAAACAGCTGTTTGACATGAATCCACAGGCAGGGGAATTAATGACGAGGAACAACCTCATCGTCACTCAGAAATATGGGAACAAGTAAGCAATACTACCGATTGAGAGCATTCAATTTCTTGATGTTCGTTCTCTACAAAGATGGCGTAAGCATCGGCGTGGCGTGAATGAAGTACTTCGGTTCTCGGACCAATTCTTCCCGGTACAAGAGCACGAAGCACTACTGCTCGCCCGGGATCTGGGCTCGAGACAACTCAGCGAGGATGATCTTGAAGCCACCCTGCGTCGTGCAGGTGCCTCCATTCTTTGGAGGACACTCTATGGTGGCCCACCCCTCAAGGCTTCGGGAGACAAAAATCTGGAAGAAATCGGCTACGTTACTGATCGCATTGTAGAAGCTGTCAATCCTGGCCTAGGCGGAATTGTGGATTTTATACCGCCACTAAACTACCTACCCACTTGCTTGGCACCATTTAAGCAGTTGAGTCTCACTGCATTGCGAGATTTGAAACAGGTTGATCGATCCTGGTCAGATTTGCAGACAGATTTTTCGTTCGCGCTGATTCATTCTTCAAGACAATAGCTGGCGAAGCAATCGAACATGAGGTAATTTTACCCCTCGGACCAAGTAGACACCCACTGAACGATGCCAATTCTATCATTCTCACCGGTCGATCAAAGTCCAACTTTTGCACCTTATTGAACGATCAGAAAATAGCACATGGTCTATCAGATGAAGATGTTGCCTGGATCAGTGGTGTAATGTTGTAAGTACGCTTGCACGCTTTGGATATAGATCATAGGTTCATAGTAATGGGTTCTTTATAGTGTTGGCGGCACTGAATCGGTACGCAGTTACTTATTACTCCTGCATCTGCGACCATTCACAACTGACCTGAGCTAAACAGGGGTCTGCGGCGTTGAAGTACTTTATTCTGGCCATGATACTTCACCCAGATGTTGGCTCCAAGGCTCGAGAAGAGCTGGATAGAGAGGTGGGAGCTCGGCCTCCGACGTTCGGTGATCGCGATCGCCTTCCTTACATCGAAGCAATCATGAAGGAAGTTTTGCGGTAACTGATTTCCTTTATTTATGAGAAAACTGGCTTAGCCTGGTTGGATTCAGATGGCGGCCGATTGCGCCAATCAATGCACCACACGTGGTGACCGAAGTAAGACCCTGTCGACTTTTGTATACACTATTCTGAAATTTTATTTAGGATGTCACATACCAAGGCCACACAATTCCAAAAGGTGCCATGATTCTGGCCGACTTATGGTTAGTGCTGTCTCGATGTCTGCGGTTTTTTCTCAGCAGGAGATCCACATCGAAACTCGACAGGTCCATCACCCACGATCCTGAGCTTTTCGACGAACCTGACACATTCATGCCGGAACGCTTTCTGGAGTTGGATGATTCGGAGAAACGAAGTCCGAATATTCGATGCGACGACCTGGCGTTTGGATACGGTCGACGCATATGCGGTGGTCGACAGATCGCTATGAATACGCTTTTTATCAACATTGCAACGTTACTCTGGGCATTCGAATTCCACAAGGCAGTGGACGATCAAGGGAATGAGATCACTCCGTCTACGATGGAATTTGTCAATATCGGGTTGGTCTCTCGCGCGAAGCCATTTCCCTATAGGCTTGTGCTTCGATCTGCGGGTGTCATCGAGCGCCTTCAAAGTATGCTGTAGAGTATAGGATGTACTGCCTGTCATTTCTAATTTCCTATGGGTTTCGCTTGTAAGTGGGCGGAATACGTTCCTTAAACTGGTATGGATAGCTGTTTCCTGAACATGAAATTGCGACTCCGCATATTAAAATTTCTTTATGAATCAGAATGGTGGGGTCGTACTATTAGTCCTTGAAGTTCGTTTTCGTTCCTTGTCCACGTCTCACTTCTCTCCTTGTCCTCGGTTCTCACGCTAAGCGTGCACTTTTGGGTGAATCTGAGACAAGTCTTACCTCCCGCGACTTTTCTGCTTGTCTCGTAAACGCCGCACAAAAATGACCCTGACACCGGCAGGTTGACCCATTTCCCACGAAACGAAAAGTAGTCATTACCGAGTCCTGAACTTGAGTGGTGTGTTGACTCAGGTTCTGCAAACGAGTTCAACCATCATGCATATTCAATCAAACAGCAAGGGCATTTGCTGAAATGCTTTAACATGACCTGGACCAAAGTTTACAGACTATGTTATATTATAACTTGATACTATAACATTCAAGTTGTTGGCAGCCCAATGGACCATGTCTTATTCAATGTGATTCAGTCACAAGAGCCAGGCAACAGTGAACTAGCCGAACCCAGATGGAGCTTGAACAAGCCTGGTGACCATGCGGTTTCTGATTACCGATGAAAGTGGAATGATGGAGTTTTAAGTTCGCGGACAGCAGCAGGTTCGCTGTCACAAGTCCCAAAAGATACCTGGTATATATGGTCAAGCAAGTCTTACAGTTATTCATCCTTCAAGCGAATTCTGGTTGCCTAGGTACTCCGATTGGCAAACATTTTGTACCTGCAGTACCTTAATTGGCATGCAAAGGGAAATCCGACCAACGTTATACAGGCAACTTTCAGGATACCACTTATGGTAATACGTAGTGGTAAGCGTGCTTCTAGTAGTTTTCGAACTGGAACCTCGATGGCCCTAGGAGAGTCTCATCCAGTCATTCTATGTAAAGTTATCTACTAATGGGAGCAGGTATATATTTCAGGAGAACCTGCCGATACCAAGACCCCATCTCCATCCCTTCATCGGAAGATCATGGCTCTCGACTGGCAAACAGCATTGATACCCTCTCTCTTCTTGTTTGTCGTCTTTATTATTCACTCGTCTCAACGACGAACGAATCGAAACCTTCCACCACTCGTTCCTGGACTCCCCTTGCTAGGGAATGCGCTGCAGTTCATTGGTTTGAACCACTTGCAGATGGACGAGTGGAAGAATCAGCATGGGCCAATCTATTCACTCAATGCGTTCGGAAACATCGTCGTGGTAGTAGCCAGCGCAGCGGTTGCGTCGGACGTCCTCGACAAGATGTCAGCGATGACTTCTTCTCGACCCAACTGGATCATGGTAAGGGATTGGACTTGACTCGCGTCAAAAAATGGCTCTTTGATATGGGCTTACAGGCAGGGGAACTAATGACGAAGGACAACCTGATCGTTACTCAGAAATACGGGAACAAGTAAGTGATACTATATACTGACTATTTGATTTCTTGACTTTGGCTCTCAACAAAGATGGCGTAAGTATCGGCGTGGTGCGCGCGACGTTCTTCGGTTCTCGGACCAGTTTTTCTACATACAAGAGCACGAGGCACTTCTCCTTGTCCGTGATCTTACCTCTGGGCAACTCAATGGGGATGATCATGCCTCGGAAGTGGCCTTGCAACGTGCAGCTGCCTCCGCTCTCTGGAGGACACTCTACGGTGGCCCGCCCCTCAAGGCTTCTGGCGACAAAAATCTGGAAGAACTCAACTACGTTACTGATCGCCTTGTAGAGGCCCTCACTCCTGGCCTACGGGGAATTGTTGACTTCATACCACCATTAAACAATCTGCCCACCAGCCTGGCACCATTCAAACAGTTGCGTTTCACTGAATTGCAAGATTTAAAACAAATTGATTGACTTTGGTCTAGGTATGCCGACAATTTTTTTGCTCGAGCAGATGCTTTCTTCAAGACGATAGCTGGAGAAGCAATTGGACACGAGGTAATTTACTCCTCTGAAAAAGCAGACTCTCCACTGAACGATGCCAATTTAATCGTCCTTACCGATCGATCAAAGTCTAACTTCTGCACCCTTTTGAACGATCAGAAAATAGCACATGGTCTATCAGACGAAGACGTTGCATGGATCAGTGGTGTAATGTTGTAAGTACGCTCGTGTTTTTACCATCGATTGTGGATTGATAATAGAATTCTTGTAGCGTTGGCGGTACTGAATCGGTACGCAGTTGGTTACCAATTCTGTGCATGCGACCATTCACGCCTGAGTTGAGCAGGGGTCCATGGCATTGAAGTACTTTATTATGGCCATGATACTTAACCCGGATGTCACCTCCAAGGCTCGAGAAGAGCTAGACAGAGAGGTTGGAGCTCGACCTCCGATGTTTGGAGATCGCGATCGCCTTCCTTACATCGAGGCAGTCATGAAGGAAGTCTTGCGGTAACCGATTTCCTCTATTACTGCGAAGACGAGCCTAACTTGGTTGGATTCAGATGGCGACCGATCGCAGCCGTCAATGCACCACACGTGGTGACTGAAGTAAAGATCTGGCACTGACTCTAGTATACGCTGTTCTGAAAATCATTTATAACAGGATGTCACTTACCAAGGCTATACAATTCCAAAAGGTGCTACGATTCTGGCCAATTTATGGTTAGTGCTATCCGCTCTTGGCAGGAGATTCACACCGAAACTTGTCAGGTCCATCACACACGACCCCGAGCTCTTTGATGATCCTGACACATTCATGCCGGAACGTTTTCTGGAATCCAAAGATTTTCCGCAACGGCAGCGGAACGTACGATACGACGACCTGGCGTTTGGATACGGTCGACGTATCTGCGCTGGTCGACAGATCGCCATGAATACGCTTTTTATCAACATTGCAACGTTACTCTGGGCATTCGAGTTCCACAAGGCAGTGGATCATCAAGGGAATGAAATCATCCCGTCTACCATGGAGTTTACTCAAGCCGGGTTTGCCGTTCGTCCAAAGCCATTTCCCTACAGGCTTGTGCTTCGATCTGCGGGTGTCCTCGAGCGCGTTCAAAGTGTACTGTAGTGTTTGTTGTTCGTGATTTCCGATCCGTTTCCTCCGGTTTTTCTTGTGTGGGTTTTTCTTGTAGGGGTTTTCCTAGTATTGTTTTTCCTTGTAAGTAGTGCCAGTGAATACACACGATGCATATGAGACTGGGGTCGCATGAATACTTAGCTTCTCTTGAATAGGGCTCCTCGTGTAAAGCCAAAGGTGTCTGTTATTCGTACCTTCACTTCAGTGGACCACGGCCGTTTTCGGTGAGAGTAGGGACCACACGGGTTGGATCCCTGTGTGGCACCGCATGGTGACGATTCACGAATGAATCGGGTCCACTAACGAAAGTGGTGAGTGCCCGTCGGCTTGTTGGTTGGAGCATACCCTCTTGGTCCCTGCTGGCTCCTGCTGATCCGGAGCATCTCGCATCCCCACCCTCATTCTCCCAGGACCCATACAAGCAACCCGTGTTGCGGAGGGTCAGTGCTTCCATTCTTCCATTTTGTACTTTACTCCCTCTATCTAGTGCTACGGGTAGTCGCCTAAACGCCTCTGAGGTGGGCTGGCTGTCGGGGGAGCGGTAACCCCCTGACGAGAGCTTTCGCAGGCTCGAAACCGTTTACCCATCCCCCCCCCCCTTACTGTCCCTCTCGTATCGCGCCGAGCACAGCCACCCCTATCGCGTGTCCGGATCTTTGGAAACGGACGGACGGTGAACGATGTATACAGTTCGTAATCACCTCAGCTCCCTCTCTCGTACACTGACTTTGGACTGGGAGCCTTCGGCGCCCAGTCCCGCCAACTAGTGTTGCCGATGAAACACCTTGCTTTGTAATCTGTTTGTCAATGTTGATTTTTGCACGAACCCAACATGGGGTACGACCTTGCAAAGCAAGGTGATTTCGGGTTGCAGACTGGCATGAGGCCTACATGCTCTGAGGTTAGAACGCTAGTGTGAAGCATCATTTAACTTAATCCGCTGCTTTATCAAAAGACAACATATGATTGTTTTGTCGACTCCATGCACCGAAATCTCGGCGCTAAACAGCCAAAAAAATACCCCGAAATCTTCGGCATTTGCCGGTTGGACATTGCAACTCCGACCAGCAGCAGCCACTTGTTACTTGCTACTCTCGTAACTTCTTTCAGACCGATGCCTCGATGACGTTCTCGACACACGCTGGGTTCGGTAGACCGTCTCTGCATTTTCGATACGTCGAGCTTATTTGAAGCCAATCCGACAACGATGTTTCGAAGGGTCTTCCTCACTGCCCATCTCTCGGCCCCGACACACCACTTCAAGAAAGACTCACCAGTGAACCCTTGGGTTTCGAAACGGTTTTGTCTCCCGCAATCCCGTCAACGTCTCGAATTGAGATGAGCCCATGATTCTCCTAGAAAAAGTACGTCACTATCGTCCCCTATTCATTTACCTTGTCCGCTGATGCATTCGAAGTTGGACGTTTTCATTACCGTCAGTCCCTATATTATCGTGCTACGATTCTTCGTCTTGATCTCTGTCGCGGCATGGTGCGATATGTTGTCCAGCCACGATACTTTAAGAAGGCGAATGTGAGGTTTATTGTGGCCACGGAAGTTCTCTGATGATTCGGCATCACCAGCTGAGTGGGACGAACAGAAGGTGATGCGGTCAGAGCCAGTCCAGATTGAATGCGAAAGGGAGGGGCTTGACGAAGACGATCAGGGAACTATCTGGTGGACAGCAAGGTAGGAATAATAATTAATCTTGCCAAGGTAAAAGTGATTCATCACAATCGGCTCCCTGTCGAGTTGTATGCCGACCTCGTCTTCTCGTTCACCTCCGTTCCCGAGTCCACGGATCCTGGAAAAATTCTTACAAGGGTATGATCCCCTTGCAAGACTTACTGTATGTGTGAAATGGAGATCCATGGCTTGGAGGGGGAAACAAAAGAAAGACGAGTTCAATAATGCTGCGTGGGACGAGTTGTGATTGTCATACTACTTTGAGTTTGTCGGCTGCCAGATCTTCCTGGACCCATATCATGGCGCGACGCACGAGGGTATGTAATCGATGTCGGAAAATGCAAGGAACGGGATTACACCTGCTTACACAACAAACGTAAACGCATCAAGGGCGATCGAGCTCCCCCTATCGATAGGTTTCCCGGTCTGCTCCGCACCTGACTAGAAGCGCGGATGCTTGAACCTATGAAATATTATATGCGCCCATATTTGTTCACTTCCCGTCAAGTGCTGCGTTGTCCTGACACAGGCCATACCGGTACTTTGATGCATGAAATGGCCGGTAGTAGCTGCATGACAGTCACCATGATTTTGCATCACCAGTTTACGAGAAGAGCGTGACAGAACGCGTCAGGGTACCAGTATCAGGTGACTTGGCATGGATGGGCCTCCCGTTAACAAAACGTCATCGCGTAGTACTCATCAATGCGGCTGATCCGGGGAAATGGCTATTTACTTGATAGTGATATCTATAACCTACTGCAGCTACGTTATAGAGTGGTTATGTCCTCCCAGGA
The DNA here is from genome assembly GCA_038094135.1 of Spongiforma cf. squarepantsii. Classification (NCBI taxonomy): domain Eukaryota; kingdom Fungi; phylum Basidiomycota; class Agaricomycetes; order Boletales; family Boletaceae; genus Spongiforma; species Spongiforma cf. squarepantsii. The sequence goes on from JBBPTK010000422.1 coordinate 15,322, forward strand.
ATCATCCATCGGGACCATCTATACGGCGAGGTCGTAAACTTCCATCAGATAGTTACTGTCCCAAACAGAGGTTTCGACACAGATTATGCCGCGATACGGATCGAAATCCACGAGCATCCAATGTTCGCCAAATTCTAGGACATTTTTGTACCTTGAGATTTTAGCCATAGGTCCGCCGCTCCGCCCGTCATTACCGTGTATGACAAATTCATCCACATTCACACTTCTTCCGATGGTGTAGAAAACACAACCAGTACCGTTTAAAGAAGGGTGAGCCAGCGACGGGATGAAGGAGCCAAGCGGCTCAAACGTGATAGGGCCGAGCTCCACGTGGTCTCCGTGCACAGTGTGACGAAGGCGAAGGTTACCGTACTTCGAAGCAGTGTTTATATCGTTGGATGCCCCAAATACATTTACTTGTA
>JBBPTK010000424.1:0-15705 GCA_038094135.1 Spongiforma cf. squarepantsii
CGTCATCATGGCCTCTGTCGATGGTACTACTATTCTTGCAGCGTCCGACATCGCTACTCTCCTTTCCGTTGTAGTAAACGTGCGTCTTCTCATACACTGAATTGGAACACTAGCTCACTGGAATATCCAGCTCATCTTCACGGCTGCTAGCGCAGTCCTTCTTGTGGTCGACCTGACCATCTACTCTGTTATTTACTCTTTGTTGTCAGCACTCGGGCAAGTATCCATTCATGAAGTCGCCCTACAAAATCTCTGACAAACTTTTTGTTACCAGATCAGTCGTCTTTAATTTGATATCCATTTTGCTCACCTTGGTCGTTGGACTCCTCAGTCCTCTTCTCATCCTGATCGAGCCTGTTTTCTCTATCATTAGCGAGTTGGGTCTTACCTCACTCCTCAATGAGCTTCTCGGTGGCTTGCTGTGATACGCCCGCTTGTGGGACGGTGCACACTATTCATATTCATCCCACGCTGAGGCTGGCGTGGCAAGCTTACATCGAGGTTCTTGAAATAAAAAAAGCTTTTCTCTTTCCTCTTTGTCACGTTGTAGTTACAGTTGCTGTTTCCTGGGCATTGATGTGTTTGAATGCACTTACCTGCAAAATTTTTATTTATTTAAATCTCTAACGACAGCTCAATGTTTGACGTTCAGTTATTGATTGATCAAGCGACGACATGGTATCTGCATAGTGTGGCCCGACTAACAAGCATCACTGCAATACAGTATTTGTGAGAACACGGCGCCAATATTGTGTTTTTAATTATTGAGCACCTTTTTTTCTCAGAAGTACAAAGCACCACATTGTACTGCAATCACTAGCAGCTGGCGACCCAGGATAATGTCTTCCATCATCAACTCCGGTTGGCACATCATCAGATATCCAATTCATCTCCGGAAGCATGTTGAAATGACGGAAGGCTTTCGTTGAGACAGTTTTAGTAGCACTTCGAGTTGACCGGAACTCGGGCATGAATAGCATTTGAATGTTATAGTGCATGGGTCGCAAATTAAAAACTACCAACAAGAAGCTTGAAACATGGATCCAAGAAAGGGTGCGATAGAAAGGATATGGGGATCGGCGGCGCGATGACGAAATGTCAGGTCTAAATTAGTGTGCAACGGCGTGGTCGTTTGGCATGGGCATGGGGTCGTTCGTAAGAAGTGCCAGAAGCAGGATAGAGAGTCTGTTGTGGAAAGGACGGAATGAGCGACGTGAGCTTGTAGATCGTAAAGACGGCTTAGGCCTCATCTCTGGCAGACCCACCACGAGCATCGACTATGCTAACGCCTGAAACAGGGCTGGAAGTGCTCATTCCGGACCGGACAGAAGGTGGGAGAGGTCCGCTCGAGACCTAATGCACGACGAGAGGAGAGCGAAGGATGGGATAAGAGGTGCGTGATGTCGTGGAATGTGTACTGAGTGGGACGCGGTCCGGTAACCAAACTGTCTATCAATATCACGACCACGTACCTCGGCACTTTTCGAGGACGACCTAGAGAGTAGTGTGACCCCCGTCGTTGTACGGACCGGTTGATGTTGAAGGGGTATCCACGGTAGGGCATCGATCGTACATGTCTGGATGTGCCCCGTCAGTTTTTACGCCGGTTGTTTCGTTCGCCAGAAGTGGAACCTTCCACATGACATCGCGGCGTCGCAGCCGTATTCGCGACTCGTCATGGAAGGCTGGTCGGACATCGAATTCGCCCCCATTCAGTCCCTCACGTCCAGATTCAAGGAACTTGCACTACCCTACCGTTCACATCCAGTAACGGGCACAACATTATGCCATTCGGCTTTCTTCCACTGACCCAGCCTGACCCAGCTGTGTACCGATTATAATATCTCTGTCAGTGACATCAATGTATATATAACCAACAAACAATGTCTCCAGGTGGACTATCACCACGTTGTCCTCCTATGCGTCACAGGTGACATTCTCGAACTTCCTCTACACCGCGAGATCATAGACCTCAATCACACCGCAACCGGGTTCGTACTGAACACATAGTCGGCCAGAGTAGGGATCATAGCTCAGCAGTTCATTATCCTCAACCGGTACGAAGAAGCACCTCTCGATAGCTGCTTTCGGTCTATCACCAATGCAGGCAGTGCGACCGAGTCGTAGGTCGTACTCCGACACTCGCAACCACTTATAAAATATCATTTCGCATGTCCGGCCTGTGCCATCGAACGACGGACAACAGGACGGCCATACTGAGAAAATGCCGATTCGTTGGAACGTGATGCAGTCCGGCATGTTTATATGACCAGGTGTGCCGAGACGGAGAATACCGTACTCAAGAGTATACCGAACTCGGTTAGGGCTCAAACGTTCGTGTGAATCCGCCCGAATGGTAATGAGCGTGTGTTGCGTAGAGGTGTCGACGACGGAGTCACGGAGTAGCGCTTTATCTTGCATGTAGACATCAGGGATGATGGCACTGTGTGAGAGGGTGAGAGAGGTGGAATCGCAGTGGCTCGTTGCGTGTGGAAGTGCATATGCCTGGATAAACGTGTCCGTCTGATTGATCTCCGAGCTTGGGTATGACAAAGTGATGAGTAGATGCGTTGATGTCGAAATGATGCAAGGCGAGAAGGGTGCGGACATCAAATCCTACTCAGCATTACCATGTTAACGTTGGGCAGAAAAGAGTACGCGGAAAAGGAAGCCTACTTTGCCCAGTGCCTCTTTCACACTTTGCATAGACCAAGGCACCACGAATGACATGCGTGTGCGCACGTCTATAACGACAAAAAAACAAGCCCTTTCGATGTCACAGTGGGCATGAGCTCCTTCATGCTGAATGACAAGGACACGTGGTCCGAGATCAACACTAAGGATGTTGTAGCAGGACAAGTCACATTCATACTGGTGCAGGAGATCCAAGGTCATTTCAGATCGTTCGACCACGTTCAGCGAATAGGCCGAACTAGCAGGCGTCAAATCAGTTGGAGTACCCCAAATTCGAAGGAGACAGAGGCGTACATTCGCATGGTACCTTTGTCGTGCTCCATAGGTGTTCCTAGCTCGTTTATGACGATACATGCGACCTGTCGGCCCTCGAAGTCATAAGCAGAAATACAACGAAACTCCTTGATGACAGCACTCGGATGAGGTCTGTAAATTACGTATGCATCTGGTTGAGTATCCAACGTTCCGAGGTTCAAGTCATAACATAAGATTTTGTCTGGGAAAGCAAAGACCAAGAACCGGCCAAAGACAAATTCGAGGGCGAGGTAGCTGGGGTCGTTGTGCCGAATCACTTTCGATTTGAGCACTTGAATGTCTGTTTGCGAATCATCGCGACTGAGATTTCTACCCACACGGAAGCTAGGGACTAGGGCAGCTTCCAGGTCTCGTGCGGATTGTGAGGAAAAGGGGCCTGGTGGTCGGGCGAATTTGGCTTTGCAATAGGCATCATGCCATACCTCCCTAGAGTGGCTCAATGCGTCGAGGTGTCGGGAGACCTTGTCAAATGGTTTCCAGCTAGTCTACACTTACTAGCTTTCGAATGACTCACCCTGCGTAAGCGGAGGATGTCGGGGACATCGAAGTAATAAAATATACCATACAAAACTTCTATCGGAAGTTGGGACAGTGGATTCTCTGCGGAATGTGATAGTGTTGTCATGATGGTTCGGTCGCAGGTATAGGAGTACCATTGGACCCAGTCATGAGTCACCGGTTACGATGTCGATCGCGATCCGGCAGAAGCCGGACATCGAATCGCTTCCGTCCATTGCACTACCCTTTCAGTAATAAACGGTGACTCGGAGCTACGGTACACGTTAGCATAAGTGATGAACGAGTGTAAGTGAGTGCATGCCTCAGTCGAACGTAGTGAAACGACTGAGGAATGCAACGGAGGGAGCGACGTGTGGGAATGAGATACTGTAAAGGGAAAGCTAGTTGCTAACTAGTCTAGTCCATTGCCTCTCCTTCGTCCGGTTCCTGTACCCGCTGCCTTAGGACCAGCTCCGAGTGCGAACGTCTCATCGCCTGCCTTTCTCGATCGCCTTCGACAGCGAAATTAGCTACCGAGATACGGCCATCGGGCGTCGCCTCTTACAGTTGCAATCCTTCGAGGCCGTTTTGTGTGAGCGTTCCTTCACCGTGGCGTTTTCGAGTGGTCATAAAATGAACTGCTTATTTATAGATCCACGGATGGTTTCAACTACTCGTCATCGCTACCAGTCCACCCTTATTACCCGATCTTCATCTTCCGTCACAACCGCTCAACTTGGTACTTTTTTTGCGCCAGGACAACTTGGAGGTTCCGAGCCATTCGAACACCTTCGTCTGTAGTCCCTTCTCTGACACCCACGAGGGACGGCGTTCCCGCTTGCGTTGAAATCGTCAAAGCTCTCGAGGGCCTCAACGCTCGTTTGTGGGCTGGCGGACGCAATGCTATGCACATTATGTATATGAAACCATGGGTGGTTCATTGTCGAGATGCTCACAGCCGCCCGTCTGGCGTATCTTCGTGGATCATATTGCGATTATGGAGACGGAAGCTCGACATGGTGAGCATGGGGTGAGACGAGCAGGTCAGGTTCTGGGATGGGCTGTTGGGTGCTACTGGATAGGTGAGTGTGGCGCGAACGGGTTTGTCGCTTAACTCATGGGATCCTGCAGAGGTACTGCCGAGTGCGAACACGTGCTCAGCACGTCTTGGGACCTCAGAGTGCTTATCGTGTCGTGGAACGTTGACGCCGCAATGCTTGACTCACTAATGGATGACCTTGAGAATCTGCACCTTCTTCATGAGGTACTCGGCGGTCCCGACATCATCTCGTCTGGGTTCCAGGAAGTCATTGATCCTGAATCGTGTAGTATGATGCCAAGAACGTTTTGTTGTGCGGGAAGAAAGAGGGCGACGAGGGCAAGACAAATGAAAAGGCGATGTCTATATGCGAAGAAGGTACGATCAACTGGTCTTGGCCGTCAAACAGGCAACACCGCCCGATTCGGCTACTCGCACGGAGAGTCTGGTAGGCTTGTTCACGTGTGTGTTTGTCAATTATGCAGAGCACGTATGGTTGAGGCATGCTGCAGTTGCGACAATCAACATGGGAATGGGAAGATGATATGGGAACAGGGTTGGTCTATTAATTGGGGTACATCGTTCGTGACGCTAACAAGGGGATAAGGGTGGCATCGTGACGCGATTCGTAAACGACTCGAGTCTGTTTTATCAAATGTCACTTGGCTGCTGGACAGCATCACGTCTGTCAGCGTGACGCAGAGCTGGCTGCTTTTCTGGAGGAGACGAACGTGTTCCCAGGGGAGTCGGTGCAAGAGTTTGGGTTTATGGATGGTTGAGACGGCTCGATGGTCTTCAACTTGGGCCTTAACCACGGGATTGAGGTTGTCTTTGTGCGTAATGTGACTTTCTTTTCTTTTCGCTCGTGACAGACCGTCGGTCAGCTGAACGACGCGATGCGACAATTGCTGTCGTACAAGCTAATGATGACCTAGAGATACACTTCTCACACACGACCAACTCCACAAGGAGATGATGCACAATCGCGCCTTTCGACTGCATAGTTTCCAAGACAACCCACTGACGTTTGCATCGACGTACCTGGGGTCTTGAGGGACGTACGGCATGTCTGAGAAGCGACGCGTGCCGATATGGTGTCACCTCAAACACGGCCAACACCGTGTTGGACTTCTTGGAAGCAGCGTTGACATCGGGAGAGCTTGTGCCGAATGGCAGATCGAATACTTACTTGGTAACCTCTTGACGACGCTTAGTCACACCACTCGGGGGTTAGACTTCGAGAGTCTTCTTCTTCCCTCAGCTCGTTGACTCATGCAACGGCTTTAGTTGCATCACACCGGTCGATAATCCGGCATCCTCACCCGGTCCGCGGAACGCCATAGAACACGGAGATGAAGGAAGTGATGCGGTATGTAAGGGAGAGGGAGAGGGAGGTGATGGCGGGTGCGAGTTTTCGGATGTGTAAACATGACTATTGTTGTTCAAAATCACCTCCTTGCGACTCATTGATCAACGATAGGAGTCATGAAACCACAAATGTCGGATTCCATACAACTTTCGCTGGACCATCTTCCGCTAGAAATTCTGTGTGGCATTTTTTACCACCTCGATGCCCCCAACATTCTCTGCGTGCGCAGGGTGAGTCGTTCCAGCTTCTACATGTGGACCGACTGAAAACCATCTAACAAGATCTCTCGATACTTCAATACAGTGGGCTGCTCCGAGTACGTATGACGTGACGCATATCGTACAGCCGAGTTTGTTCGACCACCAGGCCCGTTCGTCTCACAGTCTGTGCATGATCTGGAAGTCGCGCCAGTGTCTAGCTTCCGTGTCGATCGAAATCTTCGTCGCTGTCACGGTTCACAAACAGAAGCACGGATGTTGAAATGCGGAGTGGTTCAGTATGACAACACAGGCTACCTGTCCCTCAGATTTGTCTTTGGCCGGTTCCTGATCATTACTTACCCAGACAAAATCTTATGTTATAACTTGAACCTCGGAACGTTGGACACTCAACCAGATGCATACATCATTTACAGACCTCATATAGCCTACAGGTGCTGTCATCGAGACGTTTCATTGTGTTTCTGCTTATGACTTTGAGGGCCGGCTGGTCACATGTATCGTCATAGGCGAACTTGGAACTCTTAGGAATCATGACTACGGCACCATGCAAATACAAGTCTATCTCCAATCTGTCTCCTTCGAGTGTGGGGCACTCCAACCGACTTGATGCCTGCTAGTTCGGCCTATTCGTTGAACGTGATCGAACGGTCTGAAATGACCTTGGATCTCCTACACCAGTATGAATGCAATATATTGTTCTACAGGATCCTTAGTATCGATCTCGGACCACGTATCCTTGTCATTCGACATGGAATGGAGCGCGGCAGGGCCCGTGACATCGAAGGGGCTTATTTTTTTGTTGCTGCAGACGTGCACACGTGCACGTCGTTCGTATTGCCTTGGTCTACACAAACTTGTGTGAAAGAGGCACGCAAAGTAGGCTTCCTCGTCCACGTGCTCTTTACCACCCAACGATAACAGAGTTCTGCTGCATAGGATTTGATGTCCACACCCTTCTCGCCTGGCATCATTCGACATCAACGCATCTACTCATCACTACTCCGGGACGCCGTCATCGACGCGTCTACGCAACACACGTTCATTACCATTCGAGCGGGTTTAAGAGAACGACTTGGCCCTGCCCATTTTCAGCACACTTCAAAGTATGGTATTCTCCGTCTCGGCACGCCCGGTCGTATAAACATGCCGGACTGCATCATGTTCCAACCGCTCGGCAGATTCCCACTGCTGTGGTGGCCCTGTCGCTCGTCGTTCGATGGCACGGGCCGGACATGCAAAATGATATCTGACCGGTCACGTTTGGACGTGTTGGAGTACGACGTACGACTCGGTCGCACTGCACAGTGTGATGGATCGGAGCCAGTCGTCACGAGGCACTTCTCCGTACCAATTGATGAGTTTCAACTACTGGATTATGATCCCTATTCTGGCCGACTGTGCCTTCGGCGCGAATGCGGTGTGGCTGAGTTCTATGATCTCGCGGTGTAGAAGGAGTACTAGAATGTGAACACACAGTGGCCCATGCAGAGGACAACGGGGTGATAGTCCTTCCGGAGATATTGATTGTTAATTACAAATATAATCTTGAATACACGAGACAGTGGGAAATACAACGCTGGAGGTTGCAACGTTGAGCACTTCTAGTTGAATTTTGATGACAAGGACTGAGTGGCCTCGATACCCAACCATCCATTCTCTTTTAGCACCTTCATTGTTCTCAGTTGTATCTTTACATGTTTCTCCTTCGCTTTGATGACCGCTCTTAAAATCGACAAGGGTATTAATTTCTATTGCATTGTCCAGTACGGCTTGTCTTTTTATGAACATGTCAGACAATTCACCTCCACACCCTTCCTCTTATCTCCACAGTGGTTCTTGCCTCCTCGGTGGCTCTTTGGACCGCCTGGACGGTTTCTGAGATATCACGACGCTTGCTCAAGGAGTTTCTTCGTCTACTTCCGACTGGGCTCTTTCCTGCAACAGCAAGAAAATCACGAATTCTCCCATGCTAACTAATGGGGACTTGGAAAAATACAAAGCTGGGCCCATGGGCGTGCTCGAGTCACACATACATAGGATGCGTATTCAAGGCGGGTGTAAAGTGTGGATTTGGCTGGAGGGTATGCATGTGGGATGGAAGCAACGCATGCTAGCGTGGTGTGACCCATCCAGGCGTTCTGTGAACCTTCGACGATGGGAGGTGATGAGAATGTGAGGGAGAGGGAAAGGCGGTTATAGGTGAGGTATGTAGGGGCAAATGGAGAAAGGCGATCCAATCGACACGGGTGACTGTAGGGCCAGAACGATTTCAGACAATGGGAGATGAAAAGAGAAATGGTATTTTTCGCTTTGTTTCTGCTCCTCGTTGAAATATCCGTCCTTGCCAACGGCAAGAAAGTTGACGAAAAAGAGAGGCAGAAAAAGAAAAACAATACGACAGCAAAAACAATCGGAGGAATACTAGTAAGAGTGAGAGTGATGAGGAAAAACACGAAGAACTTGCATTCACGAACGCATTCGAGTCCCATGACGAATCCATCCACGATACACAACCTTCAAGAACAGTTTCAAGCATCTTTTCCTCCTCCATCCAACCGCCCCGGCTCAATTTGGACGATTTCCTCGAAGCTCGAGCCTGTCCTTGGCGATGACGCATACCATCGCCTGGACCAACCACTCGAATGAGTTGGTCTTCGTCCAGCTCCATCTCGCCGTTCCTTCCGCCTCAAAAGCGTAGAGGGCACAATACAGCCCGGGAACCAATATAGACCGTGCTGGACCAGCTGGAGGTGGATGCAAGGAAGGAAGCGAGACGGAGTGGGAAGGTAAGGCTTGATTTACCTAGGGATGCGTTTGGACCCCGTAACGAATCCAAAATATCGGATCTGAGCTTGCACGGACGATGACGGCCGTGAGCATGGGGTCATTCGTGGACAATATTAGAGGAGTCAGTCAAGGAGAGGGCAGGGTAGCGATGTGGGTCGGTAGTTAATGTAGATCGTGATGGTGGTAGTATGTAGGGCGGTGCCAGAGACGAGGCCTGGGCGAGGGTTTGCGCTAGTGACTCGGATGATGGCTGAAATACGGCGAGGAGGGTCCTACACTGCTCATGCTGGACCAGACAGAAGGTGCGAGTAAGTTCTGCAGACTGGGGCGGATGTGAAGAAGTGATGACGGGCGGTTGAGAGGAACAAATTTTAGGAGGTTTCAGTCAACAAAGACTTACGTACATCGATTCAAACTCTTCTCTGACCTCAACCACCACTGGCCGTCAGGACGAGCCATCATCACCATGTCAGATTCCATGCATTTCTTGTTGAACCAGCTTCCGCTGGAAATTTTGTATGGTATATTTTACCACCTCGATGTGCCCGACATCCTTCGAATGCGCAGGGTGAGTCCTTCCAGTTCTACGTGTAGGCTGACCGAAACTATCTGACAAGGTCTCCCGACGTCTCAACGCAGTTAGCCACTCCACGGGCGTATGGCGTGACGCTTATCGCAGAGCTGAGTTCGTTCGTCCACCAGGCCCCTTTATCTCACAATCCGCAAATGAGCTGGAAGCTACGCTCATCCGTAGTTTCCGTGTGGATCAAAATCTCTGTCGCTACGGTTCACAAAAGGGAATTGAGGGGCTGAAGTGGAGAGAAATTCGATACACCAACAAAGGCGTTCAGGCCATCAGATGGCTCTTTGGCCGATTTCTGATCTTCGCTTTCGCAAACAAAGTCATATATTATGACTCGAGTATCGGAACATCGAATAATCAACCGAGCCCACACGTCATTTACAGACCTCTGTCGGGCGTCATCCTTTTGTTTCATTGTGTTTCTACCTTTGACCTACAGGGTCGTCCTATCGCCTGTATCAGTTTACACGAAGGAGCGGATAAGAATCCTTACGATGAAGCCATGCGAATGTAAATATCTTTATTTTTTTTTCGGGTATGGGACGTCCCCACTGACTCGGTGCCCGTTAGTTCAGTCTACTTGATTGAACCATCCAAAATGACTTTGGATTTTCTCTACCAATATGACTGTGACATCCCCTTCCAAAGCGTCTGTAAAGTCGCTCTCGGACCACGTGTTCTTGCCATTCAACATAGAAGGGCACCCACCTCCGACGTCGAAGCGGATTGGCGCATTGTTGCCTTCGATGTGCATACACGCATGCCGCTCACATTGACTTTGTCTGAAGAAATGAGAAAGGCAGCAAACGTAGGTCTTCTCGTCCGCCACATGCTCTGCTCCTTTATGTCTAACGTTGCTGCATAGGCTCTCAGTTTGCCACCCACAGTATCCATGCCTTGGATCATATCGACATCGACACATCTACTTATAGCTGTGCCCCATCGAAACATGCAGACTGGTGCATGTGACACGTTCATCCAGGCATATGCGCTTCCATGCATTGCATCGACCGACTGCTATTCCACCCCTCTTGTTGTCTCGCACAGTTCCATTTTACACAACATCTTCATATATACTGAAGCACTACTGAAGGATGCAGTCGTCGATGCGTCTACGCAAGACATACTCATTCCCATTCCTGTGTTCATAGCCTTGCCCCACCGTTCGACATATGGTATCCTCCGTCTCGGTACACATGCCGATGAGCCAGGTTCCATAACGATCCAACTAGCCGGCTCATTTCTGCCGGTTATCCGTTATTCATCGTTCAACGGAATTGGCCGGATATGTCGGACAACATTTAGCCAGAATTCACGTGTAATCGAGCTGTTGGAATATGATGTCAATGATTGTATCCATAGTGGTGGTGGAAACAGCAGTTCTGTGGAAATAATCACGAGGCGTGCCTTCCTGCCATCTCTGAATGATGTCGCGGACTATGATCTCTATTCTGGCCGATTATGCTTTCAGAGCAGACATGATTACAATGTGGTCGTGGTCTATGATTTTTCTGTATAGAAGCAGGCTAAACATGTGGTAACTGGTGATCATGGGCCCATGGCAAATGACAGGAATGGAGGTGACCGATGAAGTCCATTCTGTTCAAGACGAGGCATTTTTTCGGGTCATCGTAACTTGATGTCATTCATACAACTCGTGCTATTTATGATTGGTGATTATGTAGCCCCTGGTATATCACCTTCTGATAAAGAATCCGACACCTGTGAGGGCCATGGTGGAAACTGCGATGGATTCCGATTCCTCACCATACGATGTTCGATCGCGATCCGGCAAAAGCCGGGGTCGTCCTAACGCGCCCTTTCGTGAGCCCCCATGAAAAGAGCCAGGACAAGTCTACCATGACATCTGATTGTACACATCCCTCGCTGAATCAGCTTCCGCTGGAGATTGTATATGGTATATTTTACTACCTCGATGTCTCCGACATCCTCCGAATGCGCAGGGTGAGCGGTTCCAATTCTACGTCTAGACAAGGTACAAAGCATTCAAACAAGGTCTCTCGACACCTCAACACAGTCAGTCATTCCAAGGACGTATGGCGTAATGCCTATCGCACAGCCGAATTCGTTCGGCCACCAGGTCCCTTTATCTCGCAATCCGCGCAGGACCTAGAAGCCGCGCTCGTCCCTAGTTTCCGTGTCGATCGAAACCTCCGCCGCAGCAGTACTAGTAATAACGGCGCTCAAACGGAAACACAGGTGGTGAAGTCGAAAGAGATTCGGTATACATACCCACCTCGCTCCGTCAGCTTGGTCTTTGGTCAGTTCCTGCTCATGGCCTTCCCAGAAGAAATCTGTTGCCACGACCTGAACATTGGAACATTGGATACCAAACTGGGTGCATATGTCATATACAGGTCTCCGGCAGGTGCTATTTTCAAATCGTTTCACTGTGTCTCTGCCTTTGATCTTGAGGGTAGACCGATGGCATGCATCGTTATATGTGAAGAAATGAGAGGATTGGAATGTCGCTTTGTAACTATGCGAATGTACATCTCTCTCTTTTGTATAATGGATTGCTCTCACTGACTTGCTGCACGGTAGTTCGGCCTATTCATTGAACGTGATTGGACGATCTAAAATGGCCTTGGATCTTCTTTATCAGAACGATTGCATGGTCCCGTGGCTCCGTGTTGCCTCAGTCGATCTTGGTCCACGTGTCCTTGTTATTGTTCTGGATAATCGAGCTGAGGGCATGGAAACAAATTGGCAGAATTGGCATGTTGTTGGCCTAGACGTGCATACACGCACGCAGTTACCATTGCCCTGCTCTAGGCATCAAGTAGAGGAGGCAGCTAAAGTAGGCATCCTCGGCCACATACTCCTTTCTGCTAAACGTTGACATTTTTATGCATCAGTTTCCCAGTAACTCGACGTTCCTAGTCTTCCCACCTTTGAGCATCTCAACCTCGACGCATCTGCTCATAATAAATTCATTCTGCCCTAACTCTGAGACTGGTTCACGAGACATGTTCTGTCAGGCATTCGCGCTCCCACACACAACAACCTATTCTACCCCTCTCACCCCGTCACACAGTGCCATTATCCCGTGTATCAACGTAGGAACTGGAGCACTACTCCAGGACGCCGTCGTTGATGTGTCCACGCAACACACCCTCATTGCCATTCGAGTATATGCGACCAGTCACTGCGCGGCCCTAGCTGGCTTCCCTAAGGAATACGGTATCCTCCGCCTTGGCACACCCGATTATATTGACGAGCCGGGCCCCATCACGTTCCAACCACTCGGCTCACTTCCGGGATACTTTTCCCGTCCGTCGTTCAATGGAACAGCTCGGACATGTGGCACGATGTTTAAGGGGAACTTGCGTGGGATTGTCGTGTTGGAACACAATTTACGAAGTTACACCTGCGGTGATGACGAGAATGACAGATCGGAGGTGGACAACATGAGGCGCTCCTTCCTACCGCTTCCTCTTGATGTCTTGGACAACGATCCCTATTCTGGTCGACTATGCCTTCGACGCAAAGGCATCTGCGACGTAATCGAGATCTATGATCTCGCCATATAGAACTTGAAGCAGGTCGAAGAACGATACACGTGGATGAGTGACAAGTAAGTCCGTCCTTGTTCTTCATGCCATCACTGACCATGTATTTATGATCGGTGATAGTCCTGCCGTTTAATGAGATGCTCCGAATCTCCGTAATGCAGCAGAGAGTGTTTTATGATTGGCCCAAAAACTGAGCCTCTCCCTTTTATATGCGTGCGCGCAATTTCGAAGTTGTAGAAGTCCATTTCTGACAGTCGCTGAAACACTCGATGTTTGGGATGGTTCTTACGTAGATGCTATGCGTACATAGAAGACTTGCATCAGTTCCGACGACCGGCTTATCGCTTTACATAAATGAGCGTGCGTTGATAACTCGGGACAACGTGTTGTTTTTCATTCTTGACGCTGAACTACCTGCAAACTGATTCTACTACCACACCATGGACTCTGGATGTTTAAAGCTCTCACCACTGAATGGCCTGAACCAGTTCCCGCTTGAAATTTTGTATAGTATATTTTATTACCTTGATGTCCCTGACATCATCCGAATGCGTAGAGTGAGTTCCAATTCTACGTTTAGACAATTGGGTATAAACCATTTAGACAAGGTCTCTCGACATCTCAACACAGTTAGCCTCTCCAAGGACGTGTGGCGCGACGCCTATCGCACAGCCGAAGTCATTCGACCACCAGGTCCCTTTGTCTCGCAATCCGCACAGGACCTGGAAGCTGCGCTCGTCCCTAGTTTTCGCGTCAATCGAAATCTTGCCCGCAGCGATAGTATCATTCAAGATGCACAGGCGCAAACGCATTCGCAGGCGGTGAAATGGAAAGAGATTCGGTATACAGGCCACGAACTCTCCCTCAATTTGGTCTTTAGCCGGTTCTTGTTCATCGCTTTCCCAGACGAAATCCAGTGCCATGACTTGAACCTCGAGGTGTTGGATACTCGCCCGGACGCACACGTCATTTATCGGCCACCTACGGGTTCCATCCTTAGGTCTTTTCATTACGCTTCTGCCTTTGACCTCGAGGGTCGACCAATCGCGTGCATCGTTTTAGGCGAGGCAATGCATCAGAGTGATCCTGACGAAGGAACCATGCACATGTACGTGTTTCACTTTCGGATATGTGGAACGTCCCCAATAACTTGATTGCTAGCTCAGCGTATTCGTTGAACCTGGTCGAACAATCTGGAATAACCTTGGACCTTCTTCACCAGTATGAATGTAGCATGCCGTTCCGCGTCGTCAGCCTGGATCTTGGTCCACGCGTTCTCGTTATTCTTGATGAAAGGACCCCTGACGACAAACCGGATTGGCGTTTCACCGTCTTGGATGTCCATACACGCATGCAGTTCTCATTTCCTTGGTCTAGGTGTGAAGTGAGGAAGGCAGCCAAAGTACGCGGCATACCCGATATTTTGCTCAACCTTGACATGTTGTGGTATCAGGTTCCTGTCTCGATGGCCAAAGAGTTACCGCCTTGTAGCATCTCAACATCGACGCATTTGCTTATAATCGACTCGTTTTACACGAGCCCTGCCGGTTGGAGCGCGTTCATCCAGGCATTCCGAATCACCTTTCCACATATGACGACCCATTGTTACTCCATCCCTCTCACCCCTTCACACAGTGCCATTTTCCCCGGTATCCTCATAGATGCCCGGGCTCTACTTCAGGACACCGTCGTCGACGCGTCCACGCAAGACGCACTCGTCACCATTCGAGCGTACATATTTGAGGCCCCCCGTCTTGAATCCTTCATCCCCAAATACGGGGTCCTCCGCCTCGGCGCACCTGACCATATGAACGAACCAGGCCCCATCACGTTCCTACCCGCCGGCTCTTTCGCGCGCTGTGCACCCACTTTCCGTCGTCCGTCGTTCAACGGTACCAGTCGAACATGTTACATGACGTTTGAACGACGTTTACGTGAGATCGTCGTATTCGAATACGACGTGCGCGGTTGTACTACGGGAGATGGCGATGACGACGGATCGGGGAAAAACGTCACGAGACGTTCCTTTTTGGCGTTTCAGCAGAAGCTGGTGGATTATGATCCCTATACGGGTCGACTATGTCTTCAATGCGATCCTGTGGAAGATGGACGCGTGATCGAGATTTATGATCTTGCAGTGTAGGAGTACGTGGTGATGCACGATGGCTTACCATTTGCTATGCGAAACTCGAGGACTAGTTGTAATGATTGACACGGAGAGAACAGGCTATAGGAAATGTATGGTAGGCAAATGAATGAGGGACTTTCTGATAGTATGGTACGGTGCAAAACTTCTACCATGGGATTTGACGGAAATTTACGTACTTAGTAAGTACATCGGATGATAACAATTTGGTATTCTGAGTCGAGTCTGAGCCGATGCTCGCGGCGCTTCGGCGATTTGCGTATGTACTTAAACTTTACCATAAAAGTCCATACTTGAACTTCATTGAAGTTTCTCTCAAGTTGACATAAAGCCTCGCCATGAAGGAGAGCCGACTTCCGCTGGAAATTTTGTATCATATACTGTACTATCTTGATATCCCTGACATCCTCCGAATGCGCAGGGTAAGTGTGATACCAACTCTACGTGCCATGAGGTGACTAACAACTATTTGACAAGGTTTCTCGACGTCTGAATGCAATTAGCCGCTCCAAGGGCG
>JBBPTK010000425.1:0-15698 GCA_038094135.1 Spongiforma cf. squarepantsii
TTTGCTACACTTTTACTACACTTTTTGTCCGCTTTTTTCTACACTTTTTTCTACACTTTTGCTACACTTTTTGTCCGCTTTTTTCTACACTTTTACTACACTTTTTGTCCGCTTTTTTCTACACTTTTACTACACTTTTTGTCCGCTTTTTTCTACACTTTTGCTACACTTTTTGTCCGCTTTTTTCTACACTTTTGCTACACTTTTTGTCCGCTTTTTTCCATGCTTTTTTCTACACTTTTACTACACTTTTTGTCCGCTTTTTTCTACACTTTTGCTACACTTTTTGTCCGCTTTTTTCTATGCTTTTTTCTACACTTTTGCTACACTTTTTGTCCGCTTTTTTCTACACTTTTACTACACTTTTTGTCCGCTTTTTTCTACACTTTGCTACACTTCTTCTACACTTTTGCTACACTTTTTGTCCGCTTTTTTCTACACTTTGCTACACTTTTTTCTACACTTTTGCTACACCTTCTGTCCACTTTTTTCTACACTTTGCTACACCTTTTTCTACACTTTCCCTACACTTTTTGTCTGCTTTTTCTTACACTTTGCTACACTTTTTCCTAGACTTTTGTCTGCTTTTTCCTACACTTTGCTGCACTTTCTCCTATACTTTTCCTATACTTTTGGACTTTTCTCCACACTTCCCTACACTTTGCTACACTTTTTGTCTTCTTTTTCCTACACTTTGCTACACTTTTCCCTACACTTTTCCTACACTCTCTCTACACTTTTTTTTACACTTTGGTAGACTTTTCTCCACACTTTTCCTATACTCTGCACATTTTGACTATACTTGAATTACTTAGAATGAATTATGTTTGATCAGGATCAGTTAGAATAGATTATGTCTAGTTAGGATTAGTTGTGTTAGATTATGTTTGATTTAACAGGGTTAGTCAGGATGGATTATGTTTGGTTAGGATTAGTTGGAATAGATTGAGTTTGGTTAGGATTAGTTAGGATAGATTATGTTTGGTTAGGATTACTTGTGTCAGATTATGTTTGATTAGGATTAGCTGGAATAAATTGAGTTTGGTTAGGATTAGTAGGATAGATTATGTTTGGTTAGGATTAGTTGTGTTAGATTATGTTTGGTTAGGATTAGCTGGAATAGATTGAGTTTGGTTAGGATTAGTTGTATTAGATTATGTTTGGTTAGGATTAGTTGGAATAGATTGAGTTTGATTAAGATTAGTTAGGATAGATTATGTTTGGTTAGGATTAGTTAATTTGATTGAGATTGTTTAGGGTAGATTGTGTTTGGTTAGAATTATTCAGAGTGAATTGTATTTAGTTAGGATTACTATGATTATGTCATCACTGTAAGATACTGTCACTTCCTAGAGATATCTGTCAGCATCTGAATGGTCTGTCATATTCTGGACTAGTCTGTCTCATTCTGGGCTAGTCTGTCACATTCTGGAGAATGCTGGGGCCTACTGGAGCTACTGGAGCTGCGAAGGTGCAAAAGTGCTAGTTTGCTGATGCTGTTATACCGATCACGTACACTATGCTCGGGCCTATCTGCTAGGAGTTCTGCCAAGCATGTTCAATGCATTCGGGCCTGGCTGCCAGGCATGATGCCAAGTACGAACAATGCATGTGGGCCTGTTCCGCCGGATACTTAGACTGCAGGCGCGCCAGGCTGCGAGGTAGTATACTGAACATGTACAATACATGCAGGCGCGTTCTCCAGGGCACGTATATTCGGGCCTGTTTGAACAGAGCTCTGCCGAGCATGTACACTACACTCGGGCCAGTCAACAAAGAGTTATGCCAAACACATAAAATGCGCTCGGGCCTGTATGCCAGGTATGATACCACACACCCACAATGCATGCGAGCCTGTTGCGCCGAAAATGCACACGGAGCTCGGGCCCGCCCACCAGGTATTATACCGAGTACATACAATGTGTGCGGACTGTTACGCCGAGCACGTACATGCCACTCGGGCCTGGCTACCAGTTTAAAAGTCCATTCCTGTCCGGTCTTTTGCCTTTTTTGGGCTAAGACCGGGCCGTAACCGGTGGTGAAAATTTCCTAAAATGGCAAAAACCGGACCAAGACTGATAAAGACCGATTTTTCGGTCTTGTTCGGTCTTTTACCGGTGCGGTTATGGTCTGTGAATAATTAGTACTCGTTAATAGCTTTCTACCCATATTTTAGTTATGTAAAACGGTTAAGGAATGGCCAAGATATGATCATTTTAAGTTTGTATGTCATTTTGTGATAATGTCACTCAGATATATTGATCCGCAGAGCATTACAAAGGGTTCGGCAAGCTTAGCCGTGGCTGTACCGGAGGTAGTACACGCCCCTATCTCGAATCGGAGCTACTCAGCGCATCGATCGGACCGGATATGCCTGAGAGGTGAGCAATCTCGGCCCTTATGTCAGTAAAGCACTAATTAGTCTCTATAAAATCGGAATAAATTCTTAAAATAGTGTCAATATTTTGGTAAATGGGGGTCGAATAGGTCCAGATAAGGAGCCCCTATCCGACCCGGTTAAGACCGGTTAAGACCGGTCTTTGGTCGGTCTTTGATTTTTCAGATCTGAAAAGACCAAGACTGAACTGGACAAGACCTGGACCAAACCGGACCGATTTTTCGGTCCAGTCTGGTTTTAAAACCGGTTTGTCATCGGTCTTAAGACTGGACCTTTAAACACTAACAATACGTGTGGGCCTGTTCAGCCTAATACATAAATTGCGCTCGGGCCTGGCTACCATCTATTATACTGAGCAGGTACAATGCGTGCAGGCTCGTTGAACCAATAATGTAGAATGTGTGTGGGCCTGTCCTCCAGGATTTATATCGAGCACGAACACCGCGCTAGGGTCTTTCCACAAAGACACCTTCCGAGGATGTACAATGCACTCGGGCCAGTTTGCGAATTATGCTGCCGGCCACATACAACGCGTATGGGCATGTTCTGCCGAACACGTGGACCGCACCTGTACCTGGATTCCAGGTATTATACCGAGCGCGGACAATATGTGCAGTCCCGTTCTACCAAGTATGCTTAATTTGTTCGGTCCTGTCTCCAAAGAGTCCTGCCGAACACATACACGGCACTCGGTCCTGTCTGCTAGGTATTATACCGAGTACATACACTGAGTGCGGGCCTATTCTGCCGAACAATAATGCTGTGCTCAGGCCTGGCTGCCCATTGTTATACCGACCACATAAAATGCGTGCAGGCCTATTCCACTCAGTACGTACAATGCGCTCGGTCCTGTCTGCCAAGTGTCATCCTGGGTGCGCAAAATGCGTAGAAGCCTGTTATACCGAACATGTACACTACTCTCGGGCCAATTTACTCGGGGTTCTCCCTACCACGTACAATGCGATCGGGCCGTATCTGCCGAAGACCCCATCCCGAAGGTACTGAGAATACCAAGTTGGGTTTGACTTTGTTGGGAATGAAAGCATGTGTCTGTTTTAGAATTTAGGACATTATATAGTTATTTCTCCACTACTGAATGAAAAAGGTTCCTTTGACAGATATTCCATGTCTACCAACAGGAACGGCCAAATGCCTGCTATATGTCTAGGTAGTCTTTGGGCATCCCATCTAGCCGAGCCTTTTTAACCGTGATGCGAGGATACCCGGATTATGCTACAATTCGGGAGTCTTCAGAGCCATTGTCCACATTTTGTACTCGTGACCTCACAAACCGCAAAAAAATCAATCCTCCCCTTCTCTACATCATGTCCCAGATTTACGTCGATAGCTCTCTTCCAAAAGATTGGTCCATGACACTGACCGATTTGTTTTCTCAGTACATGTTATCTAAATTTCAAAGCTTCCTTCGATCAAACACCAGTTCTCCGTCTGCCATCACCGAAAACTTCCATCTAACAATGGAGGGTCTCTGCGAAGCAGACCGCATGGTGAGAATTATGTTTGAGGCGTACAAGAACCGAGGTTGGTGTTCGGCGTTCAATATCAGCATGTAATTCAAATTGCCCTTAGTGGTTATCGACGACATCAATATCATTCGGCTAGGGGAGAAGGTCAACACTAACAACAGACGTCGGCTCAGTGAGAGAACTCTTCATATGGCTGAGAAAGATCTCGAAGAGGCAAACGAAGGGATGGAACTTCTCACTGAGCCATCGGTGATTACAGATCGCTCGGGCTATATTCTACTGTGGTATTTGCCTGGGCTAGTTAGTAATCTGAATCAGGTTGATCACAATCAATCTTCACAAAACGATACTGACTCACATTCAGATGCATATTTGGACCAAATTAGCTTTACTGTCGGCGACCCTCTGCCAGAGTATCACACCTTCCACTGGACGCAACTGGAGAGCTTCGGCCGCTTTCTTTAGACAGGGGGCCGCACTTCAGGGGGCCATCAATCTGTCTCCAGCATGGTTTCAGCAAGGTTGCAATGTCAGTAGCCTCCATGTTTGCCTGACACTTTAACCCTCATATGTTAAATGATTGTCGGTAGACTGCCGACTTCGAACCCGAGGTTTCGGCTTTGTTAAAATCTAGCCGAGATAATCAAGAAGCTAGGCATTGGTTGTCAGAAATGCAGGACCACTTTTCAATGCTCACCACATGCCTCGCAATCATGCATCCAGACATGTATCGGACCGGTCTGGAGGTGATGTCGAGGCTCGGCGAATGGTCCTCCTCGAAGGAGAATGCCGAAATGAGTTCCATTCTGCAGATATGGCCGTCGATTTTCAACGCCATGTCAGTCATGGTCAATCGTATGAGCCCAATTCACACAGACATAAACGGAAGACCTCAATGGTTTGATCTGCTCCTCACTGTCGGTAACTACACCGACCTGGAAATGACAATCCCTACAATCTCCCGGCGCCTCAAATATAATCCTGGCACTGCTGTAGCATTTTCGGGTAGGCTTCTCGAACACGGGGTGGCACCTGTACCGAATGATCGTGCCGTGCTCGCCTTTTATATGAGAGACAATGTCCATGAATTTGTGGATGTGCCGAGAAGCAATTATATGGAGTTTAGCAAAGTAGGCCACCCATATGCGTAATATTTATTTGTATTGCAAATGTCCTTTATTCTCTGTTGGATCGCATGCATAGAAATACAATTTAGGCCGCTAGGAATATAGATTTTTACATATTCAATATCTAGTTTATGAATTCCCAATCATACCGATCGCTTCATCTTACCGAAATATTCCATTTTCTGCCATAATTCCCCCATCTCCGCTTCTGTCTTCTTCAAGTCTTTTATGTTCTGGAATAGCTCACCAAGAAAGCCATCACTGATTTGACTCAGGCGATTGTTATGAGCCATGCATAATGGCAACCAGTCCTTCGGCCACAGGCCCTGATTTGCTCAGTATGTTATTTTGTCGAAAACTCAAATCTGACGCACCTGGAAGTACTTGTACGCCCGTTCAAACGCCCGATCTGGTAGGTGGTATTCGGTATATTCGTGATAGGCTCCCAGAGCTACCGACCACCATGGATAGTCCATACCGAAATTCGGTGAAGCATGATCCTGATTCCAGCCGAACAACCAATTCCGCAACTCCGGCAGGGGATTCGGATCCAAATGGTCTGCCTGCATTATGAAACCCTCTAATTCTTCCTCAGATCCCCCATGGATCACCAAGCCACACCAGCCCCGGGCAATTGGAGGGATGGTCTGCCGACCTGCGTATAGAGCTAGAAACCATGCAGCGCATTCCTGAAGAGTGTATTTGAGTGATATGATCGATGGGAGCATAATGGAAGGAAATACTATATCCATCTGCAGATTCGGAAACCAGAAGTCTGGCCATTGGTCGCGTGGGGAATCACGGAGGGTCCCAATGCCGATCTGGAGTCGAAGAGAGTAATAATACATAATCATGTGCAACCAGCTCTCAGTTATGTCGGAGAGTTTGAATCGGATACTCGCGTCCATTGAGTTGATAATGTTGTGGTGAGTGTTACGAATACCATATATGGTCACACATTCTGTCCTTTTTATACCACGGTCGGACATTCGGCCGAACAATAATGGATCCCATTGTACCTCCACATAATAGACATCCATGTATCCATAATTCACCACAATCGGTAGAATCAGTACGTTAACGTCCAAAGGCTCCTAAAGTATGACAGGGCTACTCATATCGGTGCTGCCCTTCTCAAATGCTTGAAATTTATCCCATTCGGCATGACACTGATCCCGAAGACTTGCATACACAGCATTCTGCCAGGCTGCATAGCATGCACCACCCCAATGACCTTTCTTATTACTTTGGCTGGCTAAGCCCTCCCATGCACGTGCTGTTCGATCGAAAAACTCGGTTGTCCATTGAAACTCGGCCATCAGCAGTTCCTGTTCCTCTGCCCATCTGTTCATTGTAGCTTTTGACCGAAGCCAATTTACACAATAAACTTGGATGTTAATTAGTATTATGCACTCTGTCAAATTGCGATACCTACATTCCGACATCCAATCATTCATTTCCGTGTCTCTCGGAATGTCCAAAGTCCAGAACCATGCCATGGAGGCATTCCAATGATCCCAAGCATTTGGGTCGGCTACTGCAGTACTCACCCGGAGATGATCATCCAGTAGATTCTGATACCTCCCGAGCAAGTCGTTGTCTCCTCCAAGGCATATCATCGCCGAGCGGCAATTTCTATATATCGCCGAATGCCGACTGACCACTGCATCGGTGGCATGTACCTTTCCCCACGCCCTGGTACTCCTAGCATGGCTTCTAGCATGGCGTACTTCAGTCCTGAATAACACAGCTTTGTCCGCCAATCCCAGCCGGATCTCATGAAGAGCATCATTTGCTTGTCCAATCCGAAGCTTTAGCTCTAAGGATATGAGTGCCTTGGAACCCAACCTCTTACATCGTTCGATGCCAAGGTTGGATGGGAGTGGCAATGAAACTTGTTCCGGGCGTTGATCCATGAGCTCTGACGCATCCTGTATATCCTCGGTTTGTGATTCCAGCCCCCTAGAGTCACTTTGCCAATCATCTTCATAAGCTTCAGAAAGATATACTGAAGCTTCTGCTAAGAACCTTGAGATATCTGTCGCCAGCTTGTCAGCCCTGCGGGTCACTACTAGCCTCATCTGATCTGTGGGCCGAGTGCCTAAATTGCTGATGTCTTGGCTCAGGGCCATCTGAGCTTCTTGTATTTTCAGCCCCTTTGCTAACCATGTCGCAGCAGCCCTTTGAATATTTCCAATTTTCGGCATATTCTCTAAGATGCCGAGCTCCACAGCCTGGAGAGTCGGAGCTGTAGTAAATGTTTAGACATTGCATGAACAAATACGATTCCTACATACCCTTCTGTAATCGTACTTGATAAATGTCCATCATAGTCGGGTCAATGTGCCGACCATCATTGGCTTCTGCCTCTTCTCTGAGCCAAAGTTGTTTCTTTTCTTTCGGCACACCAACGTCCAAATCAAAAAAGTTGGCCCGAGCGGCATCTAGATTTTTCTTTGCGTTTGTGATCTTCCTGGACAGAGTTTTACCTAGTCGAAGAAATCGGCAAATTTATACCCCAAACAGAAATGAATGAACCGACTCATGCGAATCATTTTCATGAAGTTTGAGTCATTCATTTGGAAATCTAGAAGCTCTTGACGACTCGGAGAGGACATGCTCCGAGTGGATCCTGACACAACATTTAGAACTGACCATAGAGTTTTGATAATCTCTCCATCCACCCAACCGGCACCTGGAATGAACAATGGCGCATAGCGAGCAAAACATGATGCCTGGTGACCATGAACATGCCAAATGCCGATCCCTGGCACAATATCTAGATCCTTCGGAAGGTCAATGTATTTGCTACTTCTGACCCTAGTATGCAGCTTTTTCATATACGCGCAGTTTACATCATAGAAGCTGATCGCCCGAGAGATCCCATTCATGTTGTGCTTCAAAGCATTGGTTAATGAATAATCCATATTCAGCTGCCTGCACAATATTAGCACCTAAGTTAGATCATTTGTAGTCATCATACCACTCGCCCTTTTGAAAGTCCACAACTGAATGAGGGACAAAACACCCATGCCGAGCACATGCGGTCGCTCCGATGCCGGTGGCCTGTAGCCTTCCATGGCTGGCATTTGCTTGATTAACTGCCCGATGATTATTGCACGTTGACCGCTATTCCACATATTAATTTAAAAATCCCCTGAAGAGTTGCTGAAAATTTACCTCTATTGGATGATTTGTTGATTTGAGATATTCATGGTATTCTGGCCGAGTGACCATATAACCGAGGCCATCCATTAGCCAAACTTGGTCATTAGGACACTTCTCATACAAGTGTTCAGCCTTAAAGTTTCCGTCCATGACAAAAGTTCGGGTGTACTTCCAACTATTAACAGCATACTTTGACTCAGGGTACCAAGTCAGGCAATGGAATGAAGCTCACTGAGTCAGGTCTTCGCCTGAAACTTCCACATTAATCCCCGGTTGAGGACACGTTGGACAAAATAATGCCAACTCTCCTGTATCAGCATCCCGAGAGCGGTTTCCGAAACCATTCCATTTGAGCAGCTTTAGAAGCCTCCATTGTCTGGCTACTCGGAGGAGCTCGCGATATCGATCCTAAACAAATTCTATAGTTTGTATGATATGCATTCAACCTGAAATACATACTGAGACATGATGGGGAAATATGTTAGAAGTTGCCCTTCGCAGCTTGCTGTAATAGTTCATTGCCAAAGTACCACATTCCAAATTGTCTCGGATGAAGTCATCTAAGACATCAAATGTGAAAGCTGTCCTCGTCGCCTTCAAAGTGGCAGGAAAGAGACGAGATTTCAGGAGTTGGAGATATTCGGGAGGGGATCCTTGACATGTGCAATAGTTGACTGTGATAAAGTGTATGCCCGAAACATCAACAATCGTCAGGTAATCAGCCCCCGATGGTGGCTGTAGATGGTGAGGCTTCTCGTCTATTTCTATGTCCTCCCAGCCATCATCATCCATCGGCACAGGACTGGCATTCGGCATCGGTGGTGGTCCCATATGTGTGTTCCCCATTGGACAGCAGTTTCCACCATGCCCGAGGTCTAATTCGAAGCCAATCTTGCATCCATATGTATGTCAAAGTGGCTGACCCAATGAAAACTGATATATGTACCAGGAACAATGCCGAATCTTCAAAGAATGTTCCGGTCCACTGTTGAATCCGATGGAATGGGCTCCTTTTATGCTGTTCTCGGCAGCACTGAGTGCAATACAGTGGCTGGCTGAAACATCCTGAACATCAATATGTTCCATCCTTCTCACATATGGAACACTTCCTAGGAACTGGCAGCGCCTCCATCTCCAATATGGCATGAAGAAATTCTTTCTTGTGTGGATACCATTGTCTTAGATACTCATTTGATGACTACAAGACCATCAGTGCAGCTCACCATGAAAAGAATGCATTTACATTGTTCACCTTCAGCCGAATGGGTTGTATCGCTTCCTCTCTTGTATCGAAGGTGCTATTTATCTCTCAATGTCATTTATACGACCATAGGAGACATGCATACCTCTCATAATTGGGTGAACAATTTTCTCTCAGGGAAGTGCTGAATTTGCTCGGAGTGCAATGATCAGATATAGACTCCTTTCTGGGAGTTGAATGACAGGCTTGGAACTTGGGCTTTGCAATTTTCTGTTCATCCAATCGCACCAGCCGAAGAGTAGTCCCTCTTTTAGTATTCTTTTCTACCCATGTAGTATGAGCCACGCTGCTTGGGTTGATTTTCCGCTTCACCATGATCAAATTCTGGTGCACCTTCAAGGAGATCAAGCTGATATCAATGCAACGAGGCCACTGATCATTAGGCCAATTTCTCTTTTGGCCATTGCGTGATATCAGATCAGATACATAAGGCAATGCCAAAATAAGCATCGCATCCACCGACGGCTGTTCTGGTATCGAAGGGTGTTCCAGTTAATATCAGCCATAGATCTTCATTTATTCCTATGGCAACAGCTTACGAATCCACCGTAGTACTGTAATAGTGACTCGGCTATCGAAGCATGCTCTCGGGTCAATCTCGGATCTGTTAGTCATTGCAGACGAACCGAATCAGAACCGATTAAGCATTGAGGAGACGAAAAGACAAGTCAGTAAGGTTGGAACTTGTGTGAATATTCCTGTCTCTCCTTCACAATGTCTGATTCAGAGAGCCATTTTTATGAAACCAACTATGATTCCGACTCACCCTTCACTGGCTATGAAAGCGAGCTCGGAGACCTACCCGAGGCATTCATTAATCATGAAAATTCACCCACTGATGACGCTGGAGAGGATGCACTCATAGAACGTGATGATGATTCAGCATACCCATCATCTTCCGCACAGCTCACCCACCCAAAAACCACAGTCACCGAGTTCTCCACCATCTCCCCTCCTGTCCTTCTTGTCCTGCAATCCGGATACTCAGCATGGAAGACCCTGAAGGGGAAAAAAAGAAGCAAAATTTGGAGAGGCATACTGAAGGAGCTCTGAGGCCTCCCAGAGAACTGAAACTTTTCACAAGCCGAATGGGATGGGCGAAGCCAAGTGTGTATTAATTTCATATAAGTACTCAGTTTTTGCTAACAAAGGACCTAAGATATACTTGCGATGGATGCGTCGGCATGGTGCTAAGAAGATGAAGAAATCTGGATTCTTTGATGTAAGAAAGTGGAGTGCACGCCGCATCATCCAGCACTTGCACAAGAAACGAATCACCGACATATTGCAGAATGTCTATGGGGTCAAATTGGGAAGCAAAGGAATGCTGGAGCGGTATCAAGAAGCGGTAAAAGAAGTCATTTCCGAGCTAAGTCCAGAAGATTTTCAGCATGCCGAGCGGACCGCAGAATTGTGGAACCAGCAGGCCGAGCCAGACTCGGCGAAGGCAGAGTGGGTGTTTTTTGTATGTCCCAGAGTTTTGCATAATTTCCTGATGACTTTTCTCAGGTTTGCGACAAGACGTATGGGATCTGTGATGAAGAAATTTGCCGAGGAAATGTGGAAGAGAGGCGGTGTGAGAATGGTGATATTGACTGGGTTCAAAGATGAGGAGAATGCATGGTTGACAACTAGGTGTGTGTAACGAATAAAGGAAACCAATGAGATATTGATCTGTGTCAGCTTTGATTTCAACAGCAACTTCGACGATGGACCAAAGTTCCATGATGTTAGGACAATCCAGGGTCCATGGGATCGGTATATCCGACACTGCTTTCAGGGGAATGCCGACTCTGACTCCGATGAAGAGGACGAGGAAGGGAGTGGGGTTACCGACCGCTTGAAGACTCGGAGGCCAAGCAAGAACCTCAGCAATGAATCAGCACTGAAATTGGTCGTTCGCGAAGATGGAGGTATATGGATCCCCGAGCTGCAGGGAAGGAGCCGAACAGACCTTCAGGCGATTGTACGGGCATTTCTCACTGTCCATTACAGTTTGTCCATTTGTTATCAGGTCTATTGTGTATCTCACAAATATCAAATTTAGGGCGGGTGTGTAGGAATCCGAAGGCTTCAGCACCATTCAAAAGGCTAGCGCAATTCCAAGACCAGTTGTTTTTGCCGCAACATCTTCTGAGGGAATTTACCTTTCCGGGAGACCCGAGCCATATGAAAACAAGCGAGGCAACAGAGTTTCTGGAGTTCATTCGAAATCGGCAAAAGGCTTTTCCAGAAGACATTTTCGCCTTTCAATGTTGGCTGAGCAGGGATGGAGATATAGAGCCGCCGATCGTGTCCAGCGATGAGTCCCATGTTGAAGCTACAGGACAGAAAGATAGGAGATGAACTAAAGCCATCACGCAGAGACGTCTAGATACCCATAAACAGGATTCCAGAGTATGTCCGATTACTTTTTCTGCTATAACTTTGCTTCGGCCATCTCTGATATTCGATTTCAGAGGCCATCAGGAATGGGCCAGCGTCCTAATACTGTGAACATCCGACACCACAATATCAAAATAGAAGATACCGACTCAAAGGATACTGATTCTGAAAATAGTGATTCTGAAGATACCGACTCCGACGATGATGCAGCAAGCGCAATCACTCTGTCAAAGCAGCGGCAGCAAGGTGCCCAGGGGCAATCTGTTGTTCCAATTGGCAACGGCACAGCTGATCGCCGCCCGAGATATATTGAAGTTGACGACACTTCCAGGACCTCCGATAGCAAACATAAATCGAACAAAGGGAATGATGTAGTCCGTGAAGAGGGACAGACTCCCAGGACAAAGTCATCTACCTATTTTGGTCATTCCAACAGCTTGGTCGGCGGTGAGTGTGAATGCTTGGCTTCTTCTCACACTCTAATTGAATCATCTTAGCCATCGTTCACAATGTGGTGATGGCATCATGGGACCCAGGATTGCCGAGCAAGACTTCAGCACCTCATTTCAAAGTTGGGCCACCGATAGGAGGTATGTCTAGTGGTGATTCAGTATTTACTATATTGCTCAGTTGCTAATCTAAACAGTGAAATGGCAAAAGGATGTTGCCAAAGGCGCTATGTTGCCTAAGGAAAAATCAGGATCAAATGGGCAGCCCCAGATACATGAAGTAAGATCAATACTCATATAATTGTCAAGGTCTCTATTAATGGTTGCTGTCATTTATTGTCAACATAGACTTTCCAGGAAAATTTGGTGTCATTTGGTAGGGAACGCCAAATTCATGGGCCGAGCAAGAGTTCGGCACCACCTTTCAAAGTTGGGCCACCAATAGAAGGTACGCCTAGCATCACTATTGCACATTCTATATCTCTTAGAGATTGACATAAATAGTGAAACGTGCAAAGGATACTATGAAAGGTGCCATGTTGCTGAATACAAATTCGGCATCCAATGAGCAACCCCAAAGACATAAGGTAAGGTCAACACATCTTTAATTTTCAAGGCCTCTATTCATTGGAGCACTCCTGTATCGTAAACATAGAGTGTCCAGGAACATTCAGAGGTATTTAGTGGGGAATGACAAACTCATAGGTCGAGCAAGAGTGCGGCACCTCCTTTCAAAGTTGGACCACCAATAGGAGGTAGGACTATCATCAATATTTGATTTACTGTGTCTTAACGATTGACATAAATAGTGGAATGGGCAAAGGATATTGCCAAAGGCACCTTGCCTATGACAAATTCAGCATCCGAAGAGCAGCTGCAGATCCTTCATGTAAGGTCAAGGGTTGTGTGATTTACAAGGCCTTATTGATGGTTCATTTCATTTTATGTCGACATAGACTGTCCAGGACCCTTCTCATTCATTCAGTGGGGAATCCCGCACTCACCGAGCATACAGAGAGGTGCCTATAGTTATGGTTGGAACTACTCAGGCAAAGCCACCTCCAGCGGAGAAGATGCAGAAGAGACTTAAATCTGGCCCATTGAAATCCGCCATGAAATTGGCGCGATCAAGCCAAGTCGAGGAAGTCAGGGAAGACATTCGCAATGTCGATCTCGGTATTTACACACGTTCAATGTTTTCTCAGAGCTAATGTAACAATAGCCAATCTTGAGCCCAGTGTTGAACAACCTTCGCAGCGCTCAGATCAGCCTTTGAAAGACCGAAATGACAAAATACCAAATTCACGCCCTCTGAAAACAACGGTGGTGCGAGACGACAATAACAGTAAGCTTCATGTCGTGCTAAGGAATGACCATAATGAAATGTATTTTTTCTAGACACTCTGGAACCTTGTACGCCACGCCGATCTATGCGAGAGCGAAGAGCACCCATCCGAGCTGATGAAGATGTGCCGAATCATAAACGCTGAGAGCCAGTTGGTCCGATGGTAATGCAAGAAGGTGTTAAAAGGGTCAAACGGAGATAGTCACCGACCGACGTTTTTTCCATTTTTCCTGCCGAAACAGCTTTATCAAGTCAGGGATAAATAGTAGCTACATTTGTATGTCGGTATGGAGATTGTACAATTTATGTTACATAATACGACTGCTACAAAAGTATCAGAGCTCACTTTGCCGAGGATGATCCCCTTCCATCCATTTTAGCATCAAGGTCCTTGCGATCTGGTTAGTCCAACTGTTAATAACAAGACAGCCAAGGAAGAGTCTAAATACGTACTCGGAACATCGTTACTCGAAGGAAATAGAGGCGCGGGTCGGTACAATGCCGCCTCGAGAAACCCTACCGTCGCAGAAGCTCCAATTGACGACTGAAGAGGAACGTCATCTAAGATTGAGCTGGGCCCATCTACTTCGCTGCCGAGATCGTGAATGGCCACAGTAATTTGCGGCACAGCAACTTGTGTGTCCAATGGACTGATTAGCGTTGTTGAGGGCGGCGGAGACCCATTTGGTGTTCCAGTGGCTAGCAGAGCAGAGCGTTGGTTATAAGAAGGGGAGATCGGGGAAGGTGTGAGAGCCGAGGAGGGAATGCTGCTGGACGGAGGGAGGGAAACATTGCTTGCCTCGACCGAAGCTCGGTCTGAGGGGCTTCTGGTAGCAGCGATGGCTGCCTGTCGGTGCAATGGTTCAAATGGAAATCTGATTCGAGAAACGGTGGGGCGTACCCCAGTCACTGTATCACCCCGAACCGCCTTCACAAGCTCCTGCACAACTTTCCCGAGCGTCTCCATACCCTCTTCGAGTGCAACAATCCGAGCTTCGATTGTGCTGTAGGACTGGCGCGACATCTTCAACTTGCGAAGGACCCCAGGTCGGGTTTGGGTTATCGTTTCTGTCGTTCGCAGCTCAGCTTTGGACGAGGATGGTCGAGAGGTTGGGGCTGAAGTGGATGCATCCGAGGGCCTTGCCTTCGGAACCGTCTGCGTGATCAGCACGCCATCAAATTCTAACAAACTCATCAGTCATTATGACGTACAGACGTTAACGACTTACTCTTCGTCCTCAGAATTCTCCTGTCTGCCTCAGGAGAATGTTCTCTGCTCCTCTTCTTTGGCGCAGGGACAGTGAGCATAATCGGAGGTTGAGAGGGAGGGGCAGCTTGAGAGGGAGAATGGCGTGCTCATGATTTGGACCGAGGCTTAATGGTGGCTGCATTTTCGGTCTCCCTTTGCTTCCTTGATGTCGTCTTTTCGGC
The DNA here is from genome assembly GCA_038094135.1 of Spongiforma cf. squarepantsii. Lineage (NCBI taxonomy): Eukaryota > Fungi > Basidiomycota > Agaricomycetes > Boletales > Boletaceae > Spongiforma > Spongiforma cf. squarepantsii. Next base: position 15,052 of record JBBPTK010000425.1, read on the forward strand.
TGTTTGATATAAATAACTCAAGTCAGTGAAATAGTAGTGGAATGGCTATGACGCTTACCATGTGAGGTGGACGGAATGCGTTGTGGTGCCAAGGAGCACTTCACCTTGCGTTGGTTGCACTGCAAGCAAGCCTTACCTGCCCTTGGCGTGCATGTGACACCCCTCTGTGTGCACATTGTGCACGGACCCTCTGGAGTGCCAGGAGCATCGTCATCTGCATCGGTTGTCGGTGAAGGCACCCTGGAAGTTGCCCTACTTCGGCCTCGCCTCGGTGTTCTTGTCGGAAGATCCTTCGATTCAGAGCGATGAAGCATCGGCTCTTTAACAAGAGTTCGTCCGCGAGGGTGGTCTTCTTTTTCGTGTGTCTGGCTCTGCTTCTGCTTCCCCTTTCCTTTCCGATCTGGGCGATCTTTTGTTATCCGTTGCGCTCCACCGCCTTGACTTCGAACTTCGGTGGTGGTTGTTGCAATGATCAGCACTTCATCCATCGAGATGTCCTCTTGCTCTGGACGTTGACTTGGTGTTGAGAATCGAGTATATTTTATATGACCTTAACCTTAACTCGATTCTAGATTGGATTTATTCTTTTCTTTATAGGTTCCAATCTCACGCTATTCATATTACTCATAGGATATGACAAGGTCAAT
>JBBPTK010000426.1:0-15697 GCA_038094135.1 Spongiforma cf. squarepantsii
CGATCATTGCACTCAAGTTATAATTTACTAAGTCCGCTCTAAAGAGACCCTACTCTTCTGATCCTGCAGGAACCTATACCGGGTCGAGTAACCACAACTGCATTGACATCTGCCCATTGTTCTCCACGGTGACCTGGCGAAAAGTATAGATGGGTGGAAGGAATGCACAACATCAACCCGAGTTCTGTACCTTCTCATCAGCCTCGCTGTACCCGCCATCGAGTACGAACTGCATCCTTGCTGAAACCAAAAACCTGGAAGATTTACCCATTAGCTGCAATGTGGGTGAATTGCCAAGTGGACATGAGCTTACTGGTATGCTCTGTAGGGATCGTTTGGACCCCTGACCCTGACAGGGTTGATCGACCATCGACATTCTACGGGAGAGACGTAGACCTCGTGAGATGGCTGATATGGGTCCCTGATTGTAACACCCAGAAAGCCTTTTTGTGCAATGTTCTCGATGGCGTATCCATCCGGACTATTCGTCAACATCCACTGGTGGGACTGACTTAGCACTAGCGGTTCTTGTCCAACGAGCCGAATCATTCACCAGCCCTTTATCTTCTGGATATTCCTGATAGATAACGATGGAAGAGGGTCCATTGCAAACAAGGTACGGATTGCCTCGACGGTACTTGTGAATCCTGTAAATAGGCGCTCTCCAACTCTCGGACCGGATGAGCCTCTCAAAGTTCTTAAACCCCACTTGAAGTCATCAGCCTTTTCGAGCGACGAGGCGTCAGATGAAGATATCTACAATTCTGTTATGCAGGCAAAGAAGTTCTGTCGGAGGAGTCAGAGAGTGCTTTGGGCTCGGCTGCGTTGAGCGATGTAGTGTTGCCGTGGCTCATACCCACCCATGCAGGGGCCCAAGTTTCTTTCATCAAGTGGTGTTGGTATTGGGTGAAGACAAGGGTATTGGAGATTCAAACCATGAAGGACAGTAAGATAGCTTCGTATTTTACTCGCTAAGCATACTACACAATGCAGCGCTCAATATGTCAATACTTTTCTTTTTTCACGCTCTCCGTGAGACCCGACACTCTCTCATAACCGATAGCTTGAGGTCCTTCCCGAGGGCTATCGGTTAAGAGGGGTTCTACTGTACGTTGCCGCTATGACGATGATACATCTTGTCATGGTTACTCGCACTCAAGTCGTAAAAAGGCCCACGATGCCATGGCATAAGTTACCCGACAGGCCGAAGTCAACACCATGCCAAGATGGAGCTTTTAGATTTATTTCTTTCCATTAGGACTTTATCCTGATCGCAGGTCGTCGATCAGGTTAACCTTCGAGCGCAACCATTGCAGAGGGAAGCATAAAACAGAAGAAAGGACTCGAAATAAGTTATCACCAAATTCCAAGTAATCCTACACCGATCCAATGCATATCACCGCTCCTTCTCAACATCACGTGCCTGCACGCGGTCGAGCACCCACAACTGAGCCGTGCTCTTCGCATTGTTCTCCACGACCACCTGGAAAACGAACAAACTGAGCGACACAGGGACCGCGTTGGATGACCTCATGCGTACCTTTCGATCACCCTCACTACGCCCAGCATCGAGTACGAACTGCATCCTCGTTGAGACCAGCAACCTGGCGAAAAACCAAGTCAGCTACGAACGAGGGCAATTGGATACGGGCTCACTGGTATGCATTGTACGGCCCTTTGGGACCCTTGACTTTGACGGGATTGATCGACCATCGTTGCTCTTCGTGCGAGAGATAGACCTCATGGACGGGCTCGTTTGGATCTTTGACGAAAGCACACAGACAGCGCTTCCATGCGACGTTCTCGATGATGTACCCATCCGGACCATTCGTGAGTTTCCACCGTGGAGAACAAATTAGCAAGGTGACCGCCATCCGGGAGCCATGTTCGTCACGTACGACTCCCTCGTCTTGTGGATCATCCTTCTGAGTGGTAAGTGAGGAAGGCCCGTTGAAAGCAAGGTATGGGTTCCCTCGGCGGTAGCTACGAATCTTGTAGATTCCGTCGGGAACGATTTCATAAGCAGCGAAATTTCCTGAAAATCCAAGACCGAAGAAGTCCGTCTCATACGTACACCGTTTCTGGAAGGTGTCGATCCAACCCTTCCACCGTCTATCTTTCTCTTCCTGTGAGAGACTGGCGATGTGGCTATTGACATAGGCTAATATCGCACAGGTTCAGTGAGACTTCGGTCTGATATAGATATATTGGAAGTCCTTACTGATGGGCTTTTTGATCGGGTTGAACGAGTTCCCTGAATACAGCCCGACAAAGAGATTAAAGTACAACGTGTCTGGACGAGTAAACCAAAATTTATTTCTCGATAATGAGGGCGAACAAATACTCATAACAGTGTCCGAATCTTTCAACAGTTCGTTCGCAATGTGATCATACGCCTGAGAGAGGTCAGAGTCTTGACAATGAAAATGGACCAATACTCACTAGAATACCGGGAAGAAGTGTGATAATCAAACTGAAAAGGGGGGGAAAAGAAACATATTGGTCAGTCGATGTAAAGTTGCGAAACTTGTCACGAAACCAACTCAAGATAATCTCCCTTGTTCGCGATGGTTGAGACGAGATCAATAAAATTCTGCAGAGGTTCTGAATTCGGCTCGTTTAAGACGACGTCATTTGACACGCCCAGCTGTGCTGTGCACTCGTCCCGCGCCTTAGTGACCGAGATAATATCTTTGCGAATTCCTTGATCTCCTGGAAAGTACCCGTCCTAGCGATTGCCTCCATCCTACCCCTATAAAAAATACTCGAAGTGGTTTGCGTCTTACTACAATTTGGTACTGAGAAAATGCAATGACTCATAGGTGAGGGTCTACTTACGATGGATGGTACCGAAAGTCGTTCAGAGGAGCCGTACCTTTGGCCAGGGCATGGGGGAATGGATGATTGATCAGCCCTTGCCATTCGTGGGCGGATTCCCTCAGGATGTCCTCGATATAATCACGCTGAACAACGTCCGAGTGGGATTTATGCTCAATCTTTTTCGGTTGGTTCTTCTGGACGCTCTTGGGTCGTAACCCATGGACCAGAAGTCCAAAATGTTAGAGGAGAAAGTGCAACCACGAAACGGCTGCATAGTCCAAAAAAGACACCAGGACAGTATGTCAAACGGCGTATACTCCATGATGGTTGGAATGAATGTCAGAGCTTGGAGGGCATTAACGTCTGGCACACAGAGGACGGTGAGCCTCTATAACTGGGGTTCAAAGGGCGGTGCTCCAGCCACACCCAAAGCATGTGTTGCAGATGTAACCATCAATGTCCATATGTCTCCATGCGAGACATGAGGCAGTTGTGCGCCGGTCCTATAGACGAATTAACGCCGGCGTGAAAAGTGGATCTGTGATCTATAGCCGCATTGCATGGAAGCGAAAGCGAGGTTTGACTATTTCTGGCTGAATTGTGTGTCTTAGAAGGCAAAGAACACGGAAAGAGGGTTAGGTGGCCAACATTTTGAAATGAGCAGACGCTGTAAAAGCTGTGGAGCGCAATGAATGGCTCCCCTACGCCCCCGTGCATGTTAACCATGAGGTGATACCTTCGGGCATCACGAGTCTGGGCGTCTGAAGAAATTGTCGTGTCACTTATCTTGCACTTCTCGATGGACATATCAGATGGTCGGCGACTGTGATATCCCGGGGCCCGAACGTCGACAATGAAGTGACAGCGAAGAATAGCTCAAGTGATGCACCCATTTGGCAGAGTGGAACAAGTAAATCAATGATGTATCCTTGCAGTTTGGGGATAATACAACCGCAGCAGCATCCGCCTTCAGGGATATTACAAATTCCAGGCGCCATGATAGAGAAAAAACCATCAATCCCCGCAGGGACCGTGATTATGACTGCCTATAGAGCGTACCAGCAATGTCAGCACGAGTAGACAATAGATAGCATTGGGAGAACCATGTTCGATGGGACTGGAAAAGAGTATATTGAAGGTCCGTCGAGTCGGCGTTTGAAACTTACTAAATCGGGTACGCGAAGTGACCGCAAACGCTCGGACGCTGAACGATAGATCATTTGCCCTGGGCAGGATTCTTCCAAGCTTGCAAACTTGATGAATCTACACCGGTCCAGGTCAGGAAGAGGAGTTTAGATTATACCGGGAACAAAAACGAAGAAAGAAAAGAATAACCTAATCCACTGACCACTGACACCCATCCATGATGCGTCTTCCTCTGAATTTATGGGTCACCACATAGCATTATTTCAACTGGCATCACAACTTGGCAGCCCGGAGAGATACCATAGTAAGTCAATTGTAAAGGTCGGAGAAGTGAATGCAGCATGGTGCTGCGGATGGGTGCCTGTGCCAGCAAGGCGTGGAACCCATAAAGTATACAACGGTGGACGAGGGGGGAAAGCCGCCTTCCTCGCGTAAGCCCCGAGAACGACGCAAGACCGAAGGCCCTGACAGATATAGTTTTGGCGACGCCAAGGCACCAGGCAATGCGCGTACTCATATTCAATTGGTTTTTTTTTTTCAGAAAAGCACATGTTACGGATACACGTTTGGCCTGCCAACAGCATTAAGTACGCGACGAGCCTATCTCCATATCATTAATCATTAATAGTTCCTGCCACACCTTCGGACTATGCCGTCGAACTACAGCTTGGTGGAGTCGTTTTGATATGATCAAAGGTGACTGAATGACAGTACAAAAATGCTAGTGATATTCGCTGGATACAAATGTGCATGGGCGGAGCATTTCGAAAGCGTTCAAACGCAATCCCGAATAACCGATGCCTGCCGTTTGAGGCTTTGAGCAGTGTGCTCAAAAGGGGGGTTGTATCAAAGAAGAATCCAGGACACATGCCTGAACACGAGTTACAACTACTGCATTGATATCGTATCCGCTCATCTAAACTTACCTTACTGTCTACCCTCGCCATACACACACCTCGTCTTCGTACAGGTTAAATAGAAAACTTGTGGGATCACAGTCTTCACGTTCGTGACTGAATGGGCTAGATCTGGAACAATATCATTTTATCGTGGCTAATCAATGCCGAGTCGATTTTCATCCGGCGAATATCGTCGCTGCAGAGCCATAGCATGATTACTTGTATGCACAGTGGGTAGAGGAAAGGAAGTTTGGACCTCGGGGAAGTTCCCTCCGTGCGTAGGAGATCGTTATGGAACCGCGTTTCCAAGAGGGCAGGTCATCCGCGTAACACATGGCTTGCAGCCACCCTCAATGAATTGACCGTCGTTCAAGTATTCACGCGACAATCGTTCGCACTCCGATAACGATGGCACTAAGGATTGTCTTTGAATTGGTGACCCTTCAATTGCGTTTGCAACGTTGAATGGTTGATCTGTTCTCTCGGTTCCGCTGGACCGCTGCCACAAGTTTTGGTTCAGGTGGTACAAATATTTGGTAGCCAAGACATACAGCGGACCGAGGGCGGACCGAAACGCTTGGCTCCGTTATCGACGGATTTGTTCACCTCATTGATCGACGTAAACGCTCCACACGCCTATCGCTCTATGAACTCTGGGGAAACCTATGTAGCTTGATGACAGTGGGGCTCATTCTTTCATTTGCCTCACGTACCATCTGAGTTTCAATAGATACTTACGCGATATGCAGAAGTCAGACCATTTTCCCGTTCTCTTCCTCGGGGGATGATATGCGTCCTTAAGGCGTGGTTATTCCACACAGCCCACTTTCGTCTTTCGATCTGTCAACCACGCATGATTGGTCGTGGGGTGTGTTTGTAGTTGTACGTACTGGCAAGGTCTTCAAGGAGTCACTGATCCGAAGCAAGACAGAGCCAGGATACGAGACAGATTGATCGAAGCATAACATCTTCTTATTCCTGTTTACCTGGTTGTGACAACTACAGTTTCTTAAATGAGCTCGACTGCGATATCAGGCTGCATTCATACACATTAACAACTGATAAGAATGATCTTGTACTCGTTGATCGGCTGCGCAACCATTCAAGCTTGCAAGCATGAGCTACCAAATCCAGTAACTGTGTCAATGTCACCATGATTTCTCGCTCATTCACTTCGATACACAAACGCCCGACGAGCGTTTTTCAGGGGCAGGCATGCCCTGAGAACCAACCACCGTTCTTACACCCTTGTGGCGTCACCATCTGATCGTATTTGGCTTCTATCTGATTTGATATATCTCCACTCCTGTTCGTCTGAGCCACTGGAGTGGTGTTGTTATTCCCGTGTACACATAATTAACCAGTGCTCTATGGGCGTCAGATCATGTGCATGAATCAAGTAGGCAGTCAGAAGTCATGAAATAAACCAATGGAAGGACGGGGAATGAGCCGATGGCTCCACACTGTGTCATCAGTGACTGAAAACGAATGATGAAGCATGGACAACGGAAGGTTGACGAACGAAGGACCAGTAATCTTGCAAATTCATGTAGACAACAAGGTTTGAAGCATCGGCGGCAGGACTCCTCCGAAGGCTGCATGTAGAACGGTAAGACTGGGCACCATGACGTCTATACCAAGCATATACGATCTGGAGCTACACCCTGCATCACTTTCGTGAGGAAAAGCGCGTTCAGTTTGCTCGGTATTTAGGCCTGGTCCCTGCATTCATTTCGCGAGGCAGAACACGTTTCGTTGGTAGCCAATGGTAAAATTCTGCAGGAGAGGAGATGAGGTCATAGCATAAACGATCTCCGCTGCGCATCGTTCAGGGAATATACAGAGGATGGTGTTCGGAGCGACAAAACTCTGAGGACGGCACGAGGTGACGAACTGTGCGCTGCTTGCCTATTTCAAAGGAAGATGAAGTGGGAAGAAGACATACGTACCCCACCCATTCATTCGTCGCTTCCAAGCCAGATAGTCATGTCCTCGATGGCAACGGGTGCGTCATCGCTCATGACGAAACGTTGCCTGCTTGGTGCTAATCCTAGATGGATTAGAACTACCTATTAGACAACGGTTTGAAGTCGACACAGACGATACCGATTTATGGGCCGTGGCATTCACAAGTGACGGCAAGCATCTCGCAATAGGATGCATGAAAGATGTTCGATTGTACCGGGCGCAAGACGGCCGAGAAATGGCAACGATACCAGAGGGGACGGGAATAGTCAACTGCCTGGCGATCTCGAAAAATGGGAATTGGATCGCTGCTGGGACATTCTCGAGCGTTGTCATCGTATGGGACGTCAAAACTTACCGGAAAGTGTTCGAGCGCAAAGAGAGCGGAAGCGTCCACTGCGTTGACTTCTCGGCTGACTCGGCCCGGCTCGTCGCATCGGGGGGTTGCACAGCCACTGTGTGGGATATTCACACAGGTGTTAGCCGAGTAGAGCTCGAACACGGATCGGATCGGGTCACGGCGGCCAGACACTCGCTACGAGGGGACCGAATAGCGACAGCTACAGAAAAGTTTGTTCGTGTCTGGGATAGCAACGACGGTCGCTTGCTCGTCCATGTTCAAGTACAAGTCACTCCGTGGCGCAATTCCGGTTTGCTCTGGTCCAACAATCACCTCGTCGTCGTGTCTGGTGACAGAATCAAGACACTCAGGGCATCTACGGGGTCACTAGTCTCGGAATGGACAGTTCCTACTGCTGAATTCTTCTCGTGTATTGCTCTACCCCAACATGGCGAATACATCGTCTATTCTACAGACCATACCATCTCTGTGTGGAACACGTTAACGCATTCTCGACTCGCCCAGATCGAACAGGATATAAATATACATTCTATCGCACTCTCTCCTGACGATCGATTCCTCGTACTCGGCGGAGAAGTAGGAAGATTTGTCGTTCAAGATCTGCACAATGACAATGTAAGTATCTAGTTCTGTAGCTTACCCCATATCTAAACAACTTCCAGTTGAATCTACATTACTCGTTTCAAGCACCTGACATTCAGATTGACGACCATATCCTCGATCTGTGGAAGCATGGTGAACTGAAGGGTGCCGAGGAGTTGTTAACAGCAGCACTCTCCACCTCTGACCAAGACCATCACTTGCTTTCCTGTCGAGCTCTTGTCAGGGCTCGTTTGCAAAATTGGGACAATGCTATCGTTGATGCTGAAAAGGTGTTTACCACGTTCTCTCATAGGTCGATGCTGACGATGGCATATCCCAAAGTCCATTGGAATTCGGCCATCTGGCCTTGGCTATATTGCCAAGAGTGTCGCGCTCGCTGGCAAGAAGCAAACAGAAGATGCGGATCGAGCGTGCGATATCGCATTCCAACACTTTCCCACGCATGTCAGTTTTTTGCTTCTTTTCAAGGTCTGTGCTCCACGTTCCCGAACCGGGTTTCCCCCTATTTACGTTGTTGTCTTAGGCCATCATCATGTTCATGTCCGGAAAACATGACGTCGCACTGTCACGTGTAGACGATCGAATCGCTGGAGTTCACTTGCATTCAGTCTGTTACGTCGTTCAGGTATGTGCACAACCACCTTCCAACACACCATCTCTCATCTTCGGCAGGCATATATGCATCTTCTTGTCGGAAAATCCCTTATGGAGAGAGGAAACTATGAAGATGCCCTACAGTCCCTTGAGCGTGCACGGGCTCGAGTAAACAATTATATAGGGAGTCCTCCCATAGTCATCTCATTGGTAAGTTTCCTCCTTCATTTCATGACGCATCAACAGCAACCATTGTCACCACAGGTAACAGGTTGGAAGTTTGATGATCTGGATATAAAGATCGAGCGATATCTCTGTGAAGCCTTCTATGCCAATGATCGCGTCCAAGAGGCAGGGAAATCTCTGCTGGAGATGATTAATACTGTGAATCCATCTTTATTTCTTCTATCATTCATCTTGTGTCTGACTCATTCTCTTGAGCTTCTCGCCCCAAAAGTCACGATATACCGGCTTGCACATAGGTTGAATAACACTGCCGACGCTTCTCAGCGTCTGCAAGAAATGAGAAGTGAATCTGCAAATGGGACAGAGATGGATGGCGAGTGGATATGGGTTCAAGGTGAATCATACCTATTAGTTTCCAATACTGTGTGATTAATCTCCTTTTAGACTTCAAGCAACGCTGTGCCACGAAGCTAGTCCACTTCGGTGATGCAGCAGTATTGACCAGTCGACTCGGTGATGCGATTACTTGCTACTCGATTGCCTTATACCTCTACCCTTCTACTCCACAAGATATCCTGGTCAAACGCAGCAAAGTATATGCTGGGAAGGAGTTGTGGGAGGAGGCCTTAAATGATGCGAACCAAGTATGCCATTTCCTTGTTGAGTGTGTTTGGATTAGCTAATACGATGCTGCCAGGTGAAGCTCGACTCGTCGTCGTCATGGGGCTGTGAAAGTGTACTGAAAGAGTGGGCAAGAACAAAATTATCACACGGATCGTGGAACGATGCTCTCAAGGCCGGCTGCCAAGTATGTTCATCCCCTGATCGTGATTTATTACACGATCGATGGCTTGAATTCCCAGTTCAATGTACCCACCTTTACCATTTATCGTGTATTATGCGAGCGTCTCCGAATGGACGACTGCGCAACGGACGCGACGAGATGCTTCCTTGAGATGAAAGGCGCAATACCACAACAAGAGATAGCAAATGGTGGGATGCTATGGGTCTGCGGTAGGAAATTTTGCTGGCGGAGAAGCGCTTGGTTGACCGTCTTTTGCCAGATTTCCGATGCTGGTGCTACGAGAGACTGATTCAGCTTGGCGATCACGCGACGAGTGCACAGAAACTTGACGAAGCCACCTGCAATTATTCACTGGCCTTGACTCTCGATCTGAATTCCACGTTCCAGAAAGTTGCGCTATTGGATAAACGGTGTAAGGCATACATTGCGAAGCAGTCCTGGAAGGATGCATTAACTGATGCAGAAAATGTATTGTTTTTTCCCCTCTTTTACATGAGTTATTAACGACGAATATGATGATGTACCAGATGATCCAACTCGACCCGTCCTCTTTGCTGGGGTTCGAGACGAAGTATGTGACGCTACGAGGCATGGGAGACTATCCGAGAATGATGAAAGCATTCGAGACCATGCTTGCGAATTTGTTGCGGTCGCCCGACCCAGGCGTTTACTGTGAGAAAGTTGGCTTTATTCTCTAAGTTCATCTACTGATCGGCGTTCGTAGCTCGCGGGAACCAGTGTATGGAAACGAAAAAATTTATCCGGAAAGTGATTCAGTATGCCACTCGAGAATTGCCACGAGTTCTTATCAACACAATGTCGGGTAGCCTCTGTGACAGGCTTCAACAAACAGAAGCATTCGAATCCACTCCACTATTTACCGAGCTCGTATTATCCGCAACCATAGATGCCGATAGCGCTCGCATCAAACAGGAGGTTTCAAAGTTCTATCGATATGCTACGTTTTCGCACACTTGGGAAGATAATGAGCCACCGTTCGAGCTAGTCTTTCACATTTCCGTATACAAGCTCGACGCATCACCTACGCACAACAAGCTTCAAACATTCTGCAAAATTGCACGAGAGGCTGGATATAACTGGGCCTGGAGTGACACATGCTGCATAGACAAGGAGAAGCATGCTGTGCTCCAGGAAGCGATCGTCGCGATGTTCAGGTGGTATGAGGGTTCAGCGTTGACTATCGTGTTCCTTCGTGGTGTTCGCTCCCCAGCGCAGCGTGGTGACCTTTTCGGGAGTCTTTGGAACTCTCGTGCTTGGACATTCCAGGAGTATCGCGCCTCAAGGGTCGTTCGATTTTACACCGAGGACTGGAAGCTGTACAGGGACCTCGACATACCTAACCACAAGGACGCACCTCAAATTATATCTGAGCTGGAGGAAGCGACAGGAGTCCCGGCACAGACGTTGATGTTACTTCGGCCAGGATTAGATGATATTCGTGTCAAGTTATATCTAGCTTCAGGCAGGGAGGCGACGCTCGTCGAGGATGCAGCCTACTCACTTGTTGGCATGTTTTCCGTCACCTTGCCAGTTGTATATGGAGAGGGACACAGGGCGCTTGGGCGACTGCTGGCAAAGCTGGTTACAAACTCGGGAGACACGAGCATCCTTGCATGGACGGGGGAATCTGGTCCCTTCAATACCTGCCTTCCAGCCCATATATCCGTGTTCCATGATATACCCACCACGCACATCCCGATGGCAATCGATGGCACTGAAATGGACGCGAAGTTAACTGCGTTGCAATCATCTTCGCTCGATCTCACTTTGGCCATGCAACTCTTTGACCGACTTGTCGGCCTCCCCATGGCTCAATTCGCAGAACAGCGGATGAGGCTTCCATGCCTCATGTTCGAGCTACGGTCGCTGCCAGCTTTTCTGGATAGACCGGGAAAAGGGTTTTATGGACGTTCAGATGTCCTGGGGGTTGTCGAAATCCACAGCGAGCAAAATCTGTCTAGATTTAATTCACTCTTTGTCATTCACCCCTGGATCGACTTTCTTCTTGACCGACAGGCTGGAGGAAACGTCGAGGAGATGGTATTCGCGGAACCAGAAGATATTGGCGACCCATTTCCTTCAATTGACAGACCTCTGTCGTCCCTCCCTGGTCTCTCGAACACCCCCCTAGCATCATCACGACAGCCATCACTTCTCGGTCGTGCCACTTCGTTCGGTTTGTCGTTCAGTCAATGGATGTCGAGTTCTCCCCCATCGTCGCCAGAGGACAAGCGCGTAAAAGCCCTCGAAGTCATCGCTCGACTGAGAGAACCGTTCGGTGCGTTGTTGTTCGCCCCTCACGGCTCGCGCAAAGTCTATAGGAGGGTCGCGACGGAGAGCTTGATCAAAGTGCAGGTGGTAGAGTCGGAGCTCACGTCGGCGGTGTTGACTGAGCTGATCGGGGGCGTGAGGATCGTGGATGTGCTTTAGTGCAGTGATTATTGGAAGTTTATACTTTCATTGCATTGGGTTGTTATCAGGGTAACGTTCCTGCTTGCTAGTACCACATATTTGCGTCGTATGTATTCGCTCGTGGTCATTTTCGTCTCCTCGCCGACCCCTACGTTGATATTAGTGTATGTAGACTCCTTTTTCAAGGTCATTTATGTAAATTAGGGCCCGCATATCGATTGAGCCCGGGGTTTGCTGTTCGCCGCGCGCAAGCCTTGACTCGTTCCGCGCCCAGCTAGACTCGCTCCGATCAGTCGGTCGCTGGCTGATAATATGTTGGCCATCATACGTCCATATTAGGCTTGGCGTGTGCTGTGCTCGGTGTGAGCTAGTTACTAGGCGAAATTACTGAATGCCTCATGTTCAAACGGTCACCCCTTCATTTCCGCTTAACTGACCCGGAATTGAACATTCAGAGTCTCAGCAACTTGATTCAATGATAATGGCAGCCTATATTTTCTAGTGCAGACCGAGAGATAAATGGATCACTTGTACACGAGTAAAGGGGACAAGAATACACTTGAAGACATCCTGAAAGAGTGCGACATCAATCTACGACGCAAGGGCACGCCGCGTGCGCGTGATTGGCATGATTGTGCGGGTGCAGTCCGGGACGAACTCCAGAGAAGGACCAGGCTCATGGTTATTGTGCCATGATTCTAATCGTTTTCCGCTCACGGAAAAATAATCTTTCAAATTCCATAGAAAATTTGAGAACCCGTTATATACTATGGAACTCAGGCCCTGCCAACCAAAGAACCCACATTATTCACGGGTTCGAGCAACCACAATTGCGTCTGGAGCTGCGAGTTCAAACTGCACGTGATGTTCATTCCCTAGAATAAACGAGTGTGAGAAGGGAGACCACACAGCATTATCGCCGCATCAGTTACCTCCTGCTGATTACCATCGCAGCACCCAGCTGGTGAGCCAGCATCAAGCACGAACCGAATCATTGTCGAGACAAGTAACCTGCCAAATCTCAGCTGCGATAGTGGTAAGTAACCACCCGCTTACTGATAAGACGTAGACGACCCCTTATCCTCTGCAGGATTAATCGACCATCGCTGGTCTTTAGGTGAGACGTTGACTTCATTGATCCGCTGAGGCCTGATTGAAACACTAAGAAAGCCTTTTCGCGCAACGTTCTGGATGGTATATCCGTCCGGACTGTTCTCCAACTTCCACTATCGGTCAGGATCAGTGTCATCGCCATCGTTGAAGGGCAATATCTACCACGTACCATTCCTTCCTCTTGAGGATCATCCCCCTGAGTAGTGACAGAGGAAGATCCATTGCAAACAAGGTACTTTCTCCCACAGAAACTGCGAATCTTGTAGATCCCATCACTCACAATCTCATAAGCCGGGAAATGACCCGAGGATCCAAGATCGAAGAATTTCGTCTCGTTTATACACGCCTTTCTGAAATTGTCGACCCAGCCCTTCCAGCGCTTCTTTCTTTCCTCTGGCGGGAGTCTTGCAATGCAGCGGTTGACATACTCTAAATGGCACTACCTCAGTTAAATGCTACCTTGTGTACAAGAATGTGTACCTATGTGCTTTTCAACCGGAATCTTGGCATGTGGTTGGATGAAAAGAGAAAAGTATACGGTATCTGAATGAGACAGTCAGATCATTCGGTCATGAAGGGTGGGGGACGACATACTCCTGACCGTGTGTGGGTCCTCGCACAGCTTCATGCCAAGATGATTGTATGCCTGGAACACATTAACGATTTCCCTCAGCCAACGTTGGACATGCACTCACCAGCATGCCAGGCAACATAGTGATAATTAGACTGGAAAAAAGGCGGGAAGGTTATCCGGGGTCGTACGACGAAATGCACTGTGAAAACGTACTCCAAGTAGTCTCCCGTATTGGCGACAGATTTGACTAGATCCAAAAGTTGCTGGAGAGGTTTCGAGTTTGGCTCCTTCCGAACGACGTCCTTTGGGACGCCCAGCGTTGTTGTACACGCGTCACGTGCCTTCGATGCAGCCTCGCGGGACTTGTGAGACACTGCGTTAAACTCCTCCGTCTCTGCCTTGTCACCTTTCTTTGAGATGCACACAAGTCTGGCTTTGTAGATATCCAGATAGTATCTACTGTCGTGCTGCGCGATGCATAAGGGACGATAACTTCAAAAAGACAGTATTGGCTGACTTACGATGCAAAATGTCCGAAAGGCGTTTAAAGGAACGACACCGTTGGCCAGGTCGCGAGGGAACTGGTGATCGATCAATGCGTACAATTCCTCGGGACATTCCTTGACGATATCTCGGACGCCCGGGATGCGTAGCTGACGTGCGAGAGATGTGGCACGAGCAACGAGAGGAACAACCCTCATGGAATGGTTGCCCGTTCCGTGTAGTCCAGCAAAGCAAAGCGGAATATTGAATGGTAGCGCAAGCGTCGTCGTGTTATCAGAAACGGGAGTACCCTGATGACCTCGACTTCTTGGCAAAAGAGCCTGTAGGGATGAGATTTTCCATAGTGGCATATCGACGGAGGGGGTCATGATCGTAACTAGGTCGGAACGGCACAGCTATGAACTTAAGTAGATAAATGTCCGCGTGCCTCCGCCTGAACACGAGGCAACCTCAACGTACACAAGTATTGTCTCTCCGACAATGAATTTGAGCGCAGAAGTAAGATCTCTTGAGGTCCCGACGCAGTGCAAAGTGGCGAAAGCGCTGCAAAGTGCATAAAGGTGCTCCAGGTTAAAGATAGAAAAGAAAAATGTTACCTGTTAATCTGATTGCGATGCTATGGTGATGTCAAGGAAATTATGTAAATATGACAAAGCTCCAGATCTCCGTATTGGTCATCACGTGTTCGCAAAACTGTCAGAATAGGAAGAGACGGATCGATCCAACCGATTCCAACGACACCTTCGACGACAAGAACGGCGACAACTCATCCACAAGCCTGTCCAGATCAGCGCAAGATGTCGTGGAACTGAAGATACGTGCGCCAGTGGTAACTATGAGAAGTGTCTGTAGACAGGATACGGGAGCCATGTGGTCGGCACAGAGACTGAAGGATGGAATCGCTATCGCCAAAAGTAAACGTACACGTGCCAGCTAGATGTTTGTTTGTATCTGTTGAATTCAGAGGCTTTTGGCCCAAAAGTTACGTGACTGACTGCAAACCCATAAATTCCCGCGCTTTACAAATAATTCCCGCGCGTTACAGATAATCCTTGCGCGTTTGACGGGTCTGCGCGTTATAGAGTAGCGCGTCCCCTCCTCCCCCTCACCGCTTGCCCCTGCATTGCCACCACCATCTCCCCGTACCCTACCCGCCCTTGCCCTCGCCATCATCTTCGCGCGTTCAAATGAACGCAACAACGACGACGATGTCAACGCGACAACGCGATGACGTCGTCGTCGTTGTCATGGTCACGCCCGAGGCTCACATTCCCTCTCTCTCGGCCCACCCCTGCCTCCGCCTCTCGCCCTCACCCTCATCCTCGCGCTGCAACGAACACGACGGCGACACGACGACGGCAACATCAACGCGATGACGCGATGATGTTATCGTTGTCTTGCCCCCTCCCTCTCTCTCTCGTCCCACCCCACTCCCACCTCTCGTCTTCACCCTCGCCCTCGCGCTGCAACGAACGCGATGGCGACGCGACGACCGACATTGTCGCGGCGACACGGTGTCGTCGTCTTCCTCATCTCATCCCTCCCTCTCTCGGCCCACCCTCACCTCTGCCACTCGCCCTCACCCTCACCATCGCGTTGCAATGAACGCGAAGACAGCGGCAACGACAACGACAACGTCAGCGCGACGACGCGGTGACGTCGTCGTCGTCATCTCGCCCCTCCCTCTCCCTCTC
>JBBPTK010000427.1:0-15696 GCA_038094135.1 Spongiforma cf. squarepantsii
GTTCAACCACAAAACATCTACAATCATTCTCTCAGAAATGGAGCATGCAATGAACATGACGACGAAGGAGCTAAGCACATTTCAACCCGGATTAGACAGAGCACGCGAGAAACTCTACATGGCTTCGGGGCGTCAGACGACACGTGAAGAAGACATTGCTTACTGTCTCTTCGGAATCTTCAATGCTGCGCTCCCGGTCATCTATGGTGAGGGCAATCAAGCAGTGGGTCGATTGCTCGATCACGTTGTTACGGGATCGCGAGACGTCACAATTCTGGCTTGGACAGGTCACTCGGGTAGCTACAACAGCTGCTTGCCCATGAATCTGACCGTCTATGACCCACTGGTTCCGCCACATATTCCACAGCCGGTCGAGCAGGCCGAGCTAGATGATATGGTTACCACCTTGCGCTCATCATTGCCAGACACTTCTCAGGCGGTCGCATTATACCGGTCTCTCAGCAAGCTCCCTCCACCCTCATTCGCCGCCAGTAGACTACAGCTTTCTGGTATCATCTTTCCGATCACTGAGCTCATTGCACTCCCATCCACGGAATCCCGTTTGAAAGAGCGCGTTTATCATGCGACGACTTCAATGCTCGGCGAGCTTGAGATCACGACGACGGATGATCTGCCAAAGACGGGCCATTTTCTCTTGATCCATCCCTGGATTGGACCATTGCTCTCCCAAGACGGTTCACGACGTGGGGTCGAAATGGATCCCGTCACGCGTGCGTTGCGATTAGTCGCTCGTCTGAGACAGCCATTTGGAGCGTTGCTGCTTGCATCGTCCTGGGGTGATCAGTATAAGCGGGTTGCGACGGATAGCTTGATTATGGTTCGACTGCGCGAGGAGGTGGGGTTGACGGAGTTGATGGCAAACGTGACGATGGTCGACGTGCAGTAGCCGATGGCTTTAGCGGTACGAGTGCCTGAGTCAGATGATGGGTCGTTTTTCTGAATGTGAGAGTGGACCGTCGTCAGTATATGCATGGGTTATTTGACGCCTTCCAAGCGTCCTCTGGGTAAGAATAATAACGATAATATATCTCTCACACGGCTATCCGAATCCGAATCCGAATGTCGGACCGACGTGATCACGAGGAGATGGGAATAATGATAATGTCGCCTACCATTACAGCTGCATTGGCCTCCCAGACGAAATAGACCTGTCCACCGTGCCTGACTATGTTGCACACTGATCTTGACGGTCAGGGGGCGAATCAGTGGGGCCATGTGTGTTATCTCGTACAACCGTCTGTCCACAACATTAGATTACGAAGCCGAAGTAATGGCACAAAAAATAGAAACCGGTTGTCATGTCAAATATAAGCAGTTGGCTGTCAGGGAAGCATTTCGCCATGTGGGAGGGCGAATGTGACAATCGGTGGCATGTGAGTCGGCATACTGCAATGACAGGACGAAAAGGTTCAATTGTGAAAAGGTACTTAGCATACGTGAGAGTTAAGCCAGAAGGTGAAAAGGCCTAGGAATAGAGTGAACGCGCGTTCCAGTCCACATTCTGTCGCTGACATCCGATCGACGGTTTCCCCTTATTATTTAAGTGTCCTTGCAATGAGATCCTTACTTATACATCTCCGGGAATTACGTATCCCAGAGCGGAGCCGAGTATAAGGCAGACAATCGGCGAGTCCACAAGTAATGATAACGTGAAGGAAACTGACGAAACAAAAGAGTAATTGGTTGGAGGACAAGCCGGCCCACCAGAGGAACAGTTGCCGAAAGGAAGAAAGAATGTCCCAAAGTGGTGGGTGCAAGTGTACTGTTGCAAGTTGTGATAGTAATTTGAATGGGGAACCGCAGAGCAGAGCGATATGAACTTACCCGGCAATGTTGACCCGAAGAACGCAGGCCCGATTGAAATCAAGGCTGAGGAGGTGCGTTCAGTCGCATTTCTAAACGAGAAGCACGTAGTAGGCCGTCACTACGGGGAAGGGAAGATGCGATTTTGGCGAGTCGAAGATGGAGAAGAGGTGAGCACGACGATGGACGCGGGGGAGACAATTGTGAGTATTGCGGTGTCGAAAGATGGGGAATGGGTTGCTGGTGGGACGAGCAGTGGACGTGTGGTGATATGGAATGCGACCAGCCAAGAAAAGGTGGTCGAGTTCAGAGGGCACACCGTCAAATGGGTGAGTGCGATGGATTTTTCTGGGGACAAGACGCGTATTGCGACAGGATCGAACGACAAGACGGCCAAAGTGTGGTCACTTCCGAATGGCAAGCAATCGCTCGGACCACTCCGACACGACAACGAGGTGGTCGGTATCAAATTTCACTCGACGGCCAGCTCATCGCCACAGCCACACGGTTATCAATTCAAATTTACCGGAATGACGTCATTCTGTTCGGTTTTCGAATCCGAGTCCCGACATACTTGAATCAAACACTCGCATGGGCGAATGACAGCAAGGCACTCTTTGTATTGTCCGGCAATGCCAAGATCAGTTGCATCGGTGCGACCTCTGGATCAACTCTCGCTACATGGCCCATCCATAGTAACAATGGACCTCGTTGTATCGCCCTATTGAGCAATGGCAGGTTCATCGCAGCAGCCACCAACTCAGGTGTCTCGTTCTGGGACACTGCGACGTATCGTCAATTCGGTCCAGTTGTCAATGAATCGCACTCCGTCTATTCCATGGCAATCTCGGTAAGTCATCACATCGCAACCAGTGGAAACAACACTATCACCCTTCGCGATCTTGGAAACGTGCTTCCTTCTAATGTAGACACACCTTCAAAGTTACCTGAAGACAACCGCTATATTCATCGAATAGAAGGTCCGTACGCGCAGCCTTTCCCTCGGTGAGACCGACCCATTCGTTCCTGCAGATACTCGTTCACACGACGAAGCTGCCAAGCCCGACGCAAGTTACATGAACTCCAGTGCGTCTACATCTGCGAAGCCCAACTAGCATACGTTGTTAATACTCACGCTCACCAGATAACGACATCACGCTTCTTAACAAAACCATACAGCGACTCCGTGACGGACTTTCCATGGCCAACAAGCAGGAGGATATCCTTAAGGAGGCAATTGATTCACTATGTACGCTCTGGAAATGAGCGCAAGTGTGTTTCGACGTGACTCTCTGCCCCTCCATATTCCTGATGTTAAGTAAAAGCGGCCAACGAGGAAGCTGTTCAAGGTCTCCGTAATCAGCTTTCTCAGTTAAAGCGAGAAGCTGACGATGAAAAAATGAGTTTGAATCAAACCATCCAGTCCCTTCGGGCGGATTGTCGTGCACGGGATGAACACGCAAGTGTGTCTGTCGTCATTCCCCGTCGTGTGTATCATCTCAATGAAATCATAGAGGAGCTCTCGGCATGTCTTGCTCACTCTCGCCACGAGGTCGACACTATTATGCGAATCATCCGTGCTCATAAACAGGGACACCAAGGTCACATGAATGTAGTGTGGCACTAGAAGCATTCGGGGATAAGTCCTCGAGCGCCGGGAAGCACGATGATGCCATAGAAGGCTACTCGATGGCATTGTCGCTCTCTCTATCCCGCTCGGAAAGTGTACTGGTCAAGTGTGTGAGAACGATGATGACACGGGGAACAGCTACAATGGTATTGAGTTCCGCTGCCAAGGTATCGTCATTCCGTGTTCAATCGGATTTGAATGATGACACTCTTTTGAATGGCTTAGTTCAAGATCTCAGGGCTTGATGTTTATCAAGCAATCTGCGACATTCGAGAATCTGACGGTCGTGTCATTGACGCGATCGAATGTTTCAATCAGATGAAGATGCAAAAGGACTCTAGCAACGCTCGGGACGAGCAAAATCAGTGGAAACTCAGTGTGTAATTCTGTTGGTGTTCTACACGCAGGTCGCTGAAATGTGCCCCCATGGACTTCCAACAACGCTGCATCGAGAAGCTCGAGCAATTGGGTGATAGTGCTGCGGAATCGGACGATTACAAGGCGGCGATCGTATTCTATGCAAATGCGCTATCGCTCAATCCAACAAACATGATCATCATTCTGAAATGCTGCAAAATACGGGCGTGCTCGTATGAGCAAGAATGGGTTCGAGCTGAGAATGTACGATTACTTTGGCACTTGTAGATATGGGCCGGTCGCTTTGAACAGGGCCGGTTGCATTGTGGCAGTGGAGCTTACGGAGTCTAAGCGGTGGCAGGATCCTAGCGGCATCGCTATCGTCGTTAGTATGTATGTACCTGATAGAGGCTTCCGAGCACCCTTTGGGTAAGGGGAATCATATGACCCTCACACGGCCATCCGAATCCGAAAGTCCGACGTAGGAGATGGGATTAATGTCACCTATTCTTACAATTGTACTGGCCTCCCAGAGCCGCCTGACTACGTTGGTCACTGATCCTGATGCCCAAGGGACGAATCAGTGGAGCAAGATGTGTTATCTTGTACAAATTCCGTCTGTCATCAGGATTAGATTAGTGAACGAAGCCAAAGAAATGGCACAAAAAATAGAAACCGATTGTCATGTCGAATATAAGTAGTTGGCTGTCTGGGAAGCGTCAGGTATACGTATACTGCAATGGCAGGACGAAAGCGTTCAATTGTGAAAAAGTACGGTTCCTCCGTGGGAATTTTCACGATTTTCACCCCCGTCGTGAATAATTCGGGATAACCTTATTTAGCATATGCGAGAGTTAAGCCAGAAGGTGAAGAGGCCCAGGAACAGAGTGAACGCGCGCTTCAGTCCCCATTCTGTCGCTGACACCTGGTGGACGGTTTCCCCTCATTCTTTGAGCGACCTTGCAACAAGATCCTCACTTATACATCTCTGGGGACCACGTATCTCAGAGCGGGCCGGAGTCTAAGGCAGACAATCAGTGAGTCCACGAGTGATGATAGCATGAAGGAAGCTGACGAAATAAAAGAACAATGTGGTTTGAGGACAAGTCGACCCACTAGAAGAACAGTTACCGAAGGGAAGAAAGAATGCCCAAAGGTGGTGGGTACAAGTATGCTGTTGCAAGTTGCGAATGTTGATGGGAAACCGCAGAGCCCAGTGATACGAAGTCGCCAGCGACGTTGACCCGAAGAGCGTAGATTTGATGGAAATCAAGGCTGAGAATGTAGTGCATTCGGTTGAATTTCTCAACGAGAAACACATCGTGAGCCGTCACGACGGGGGACGGAAGCTCCGACTTTGGCGAGTCGAAGATGGAGAAGAGGTGAGCACAGCGATGGATGCGGGAGAGATAATTCGCAGCATTGCAGTGTCGAAAGATGGGGAATGGGTTGCTGCTGGGACGGGAAGTGGATGTGTGATGGTATGGAACAAATGGAATGCGATCAGTCAGGAAAAGGTGGTCAAGTTCGAAGGGCATAGTAGTTGGGTGAGGGCGATGGATTTCTCTGGAGACAAGACGCGTATTGCGACGGGATCGTTCGACAGGACCGTCAGAGTCTGGTTACTTCCGAGTGGAAAACAAGTGCTCGGACCACTCCGACACGACAGCGATGTGGTCGGTGTCAAATTTTCATCCGACGGTCAATTCGTTGCGACAGCCACGTACGGCCGCGCCGCTTCGGTTCGGATTTATCAGAACGACCACATCGTCTTCGACTTTCGAATCGAAGTCGCCTCGTCCTTCAATCAATCGCTTGCGTGGGCTAAAGATAGCAAGAAACTCTTTGTATTATCTGAAGCTGGAGAGATCAGCTGTCTCGACGTGACCTCTGGATCATCTCTCTCTAAATGGCCCATCCGCAACAACAAGGGTCCCCGTTGTATCGCTCTATCGAGCAATGGCGCATTCATCGCAGTCAGTGCCAGCAACTCAAGTGTCTCGTTCTGGGACATTGCAACGGGTCGTCAATTCGGTCCAGTTATCAATGAATCACACTCCGTCTATTCCATATCAATCTCGCCAAGCCATTACCTTGCAACTAGTGGAAACAACACTATCACCCTTCGCAATCTTGGCAACATCCTTCCTTCTGTTTGCAACAATGTAGACACACCTTCAAAGTTACCTGGAACCAGCAACTGTGTTCATCGAATAGATGGTCCGTGCGCGCAGCCTTAGCCTCGATGACACCGACTCATTCGTTCCTGCAGATACTCGTTCGCACGACGACGTTGCTAAGCCCGGCGCAAGTCACCTGGACTCAAGTACGTCTACATCTAGAAAGCCCAACTTGCACATATTGAAGTTGAGAGTCACGCTCACCAGATAACGACATCGCGCTTCTTAACAAAACCATACAAGGCCTCCGTGACGAAATTTCTATGGCCAATAAACAGAAGGATATCCTCAACGGCGAGATCGATTCACTACATACAGAGTTGCACGTACGGGAAACGAGCGCAGGTGTGTTTCGACGTGACTTTGCCCCTCCGTACTCCTAATGTTCCCCGTCCACGAATGAAAAGCAGTCAACGAGGAAGTTATTCAAAGTCTCCGTAATCAGCTTTCTCAGTTAAAGCAAGAAGCTGATGAAGAAAAATCGAGGCTAAATCAATCCATCCAATACTGGGATCTACACGCAAGTGTGTCTGTCGTCGTTCCCCCTCATCCGTATCATCTCAATGAATTTATAGAGGAGATCTCTGCACAACTTTCTCGGTCAAAACAAGATGCTAGGGAAGAAAAAATGAGCTTGAATCAAACCATTAAGTCTCTTTTGGCGGATGGTCGTGCACAGGAGGAGTATGCAAGTATGTCGTCGTCATTCCCTGTTGTGTGTATTATCCGAATGAAATTGTAGAGGAGCTCTCCACACAACTTTCTCAGTCGAAGCGAGAGGCCGACGAAGAAAATACGAAGCAGAATCAAACTATCAGGTCCCTTCTGGGGGAATGCCGTGCACGGGACGAACGCGCAGGTATATCCGTTGTCATTCCCAGTTGTGTGTATCATCTCAACGAAATCGTAGAGGAGCTCTCCATATGTCTTGCTCGCTCTCGCCACGAGGTCGACACTATTATGCGAGTCGTCCGTGCTCACCGACAGGCACACCAAGGTCGCATATACGATGCCTCAAGGGAACTTGTCGACGTTTCAGGCGCCCTAACTGAGGATCTGAACTCAAATATGTCATTCATGGATTGGCTTGCAGGCAAGTACGAATATTGCTGTGGCACGGCATTCGATTCACTGCT
This sequence comes from Spongiforma cf. squarepantsii, assembly GCA_038094135.1. NCBI lineage: Eukaryota > Fungi > Basidiomycota > Agaricomycetes > Boletales > Boletaceae > Spongiforma > Spongiforma cf. squarepantsii. Next base: position 7,128 of record JBBPTK010000427.1, read on the forward strand.
ATCAGGCATCCGCCATGGATGTAGTGTGGCACTAGAAACATCCGGGAATAGATTCTCGAGCTCTGAGAAGCACGACGATGCCATAGAAGCCTACTCGATGGCATTGTCGCTCTCTCCATCCCGCTCGAAAAGTGTGCTGGTCAAATGGGTGAGAACAATGATGACGAGGGGAACAGCTCGGATGGTGTTGAGTTCCGCTACCAAGGTATCGTCATTCCGTGTTCAATCGAATCTGAGTGATGACACTCTTTTGAATGGCGCAGTTCAAGATTCCAGACCTTGATGTGTATCAAGCAATCTGCGATATTCTCGAAGCTGACGGTCGTGTCATGGACGCGATCGAATGTTTCAGACAGATGAAAATGCACAAGGGTTCTGCTATTACCCGGGATGAGCAAAATCAGTGGGAACTCAGTGTGTGATTGTGTTAGTGTTCTACACGGAGCTCGCTGAAATGTGCCCCATACATAGACTTTCAACAACACTGCATCGAGAAATTTGAGCAATTGGGCAATAGTGCTGTGGAATCGGACAATTACGATATGGCAATCGTATTCTATGCAAATGCGCTATCACTCAATCCAACAAACATGATGATCATTTTGAAGTGTTGCAAGTCACGAAAGTGCTCGTTGGAACAAGAATTGGTTCGAGCCAACAAAGTATGATTAAGACTGAAATCCATGTCGGACATAATTGACGATCCCGTTCAGAGCATTCAGCTCCGGCCTTCTTCATACGAAGGGTACAAGAGAAAATACATTGTGTTCCATCAGATGAAGCGCTACCAAGAAGCATTTCATGTGTTTAAAATGATGCTTTCAAAAATGGACGAATCGCTCAACTCAGAGATTCGCAGTCAGTCGTTTTAATCAATATCATATATGTTACCTGAGCTGATCTCAATGTGATTGCAGGACTTCGTCAGCGTTACGTTGACCCCACTCCAAGGATTCGGGATGTTGTACAAAAAACGATTGGTCAAATCCCACGCGAGCTCATCGATACCGACTCTGGTGAACTATACGATAGAAAGAGGCAAGCCCAGGCGTTTGAACACCTCCCGATCTTCTACGAGCTTCGGTCCTCAATGACTACACAGGTCGACGACGCGCGCATTTGGCAGGAGGTCGGAAGGTATTACCAATACGCCATGTTCTCACACAGGTGGGAACCAGAGGAGCCGACATTTCAGATGGTCCAGAATGTCACGGTTTATCAGCTGCCTTTAATTCCTAAGTTTGCCAAGCTGCAAAACTTTTGCAAGCTCGTTTCTCGTCTCGGCTTCAAATTTGCATGGTGTGATACATGCTGTATCGACCAGGCAGATAAGAATGTCCAGCAGGAATCGGTACTGTCCATGTTTAGGTGGTATCGAGGCTCGGCTGTTACCATCGTCCACCTGCTCGGTGTCTTCTCCGACTCAGAGGAGAGTACCGGACTCCTTTGGAAGAGTATTTGGAACACGCGTGGATGGACGTACCAGGAATACGTTGCATCGAGGGTCGTTCAGTTCTATACAGAAGATTGGAAGCCATACCTCGGCCTCAATTCGTTCAACCACAAAACATCTGCAGTCATCCTCTCAGAAATGGGGCATGCAATGAACATGATGACGAAGGAGCTGAATACGTTTCAACCCGGATTAGACATGGCACGCGAGAAGCTCTACATGGCTTCGAGGCGGCAGACAACACGGGAAGAAGACATCGCGTACTGCCTGTTCGGAATCTTCAACGCGGCACTCCCTGTTATCTATGGTCGTCAATTCGGACCAGTCATCAATGAATCACACTACGTCTTTGCCATAGCAATCTCTAAAAGTCATCGCATTATGACTGGTGGACAAAAGGGTATTACCCTTCGAAAGCTTGATGACATCCTTCCTTCCCCCTACTGTGATACAGTAAGCACGCCTTTAAAATCATGTGGAGCGAATTACTACTATATTCATCGAGCAGATGGTTCGTGCGCGCAGTCTCAACCTCAACCTCAATGATCCACCCATTCGCGCGGATACTCGCTCACGTGATGGTGCCGCTGGGCTCACGTTTACTGACCCAAGTGACCAGAACTCGGGTATACCTACCGTCTGGAAAGCTCGGTTTTCAGGTTGCTGACAATCACACTCTCCAGAAAACGACATTGCGGTTCTCAACAAAACCATACAAGAAATGCGTGATAAACTTTTCATGGCCAACGAGCAGTCGGATGCTCTGAACGAGATGATAGAGTCACTACGTACAGAACTGCGTACGTGGGAAACGAACGCCGGTATGTTTTGACCTTCTGCCCTGGCGCATTCCTAATGCTCCCTCTCTGTGAATACGAAGCGGTCGATGAGGAAATCATCGAAGGTCTCCGTAATCAACTTTCTCAGTCAAAGCGAGAAGCTGAGGAAGAAAAAACGAGACAGAATGAAACCATCGGGTCCCTTCTGGCGGATTGTCGTGCACGGGACGAACACGCAAGTACATCCTTCGTCATTTCCTCTCATCCGTGTCATCTCAATGAAATCGTAGAGGAGCTATCTGCACAACTTTTTCTGTCAAAGCGAGAAGCGGACGAACAAGCAAGTACGTCCGTCGTCATTTTCCCTGTCCATATCTTATCAATGAAATCGTAGAGGAGCTCTCCACAAGTCTTGCTCACTCTCGCCAAGAGGTCGACACTATTATGCGGGTCATCCGTGCTCAGCAACAAGAACGCCAAGGTCTCATATACGATGCGTCGAGGGAACTCGTCGACATTTTGAACGCCTTAACTGAGGATCTGAACTTAAATACGACATTCATGGATTGGCTTGCAGGTCAGTACGAACATTGCTATGGCACGGCATTCGATTCACTGCTGTTAGGCGTCTGCTGCGGATGTAGCACGACGCTAGAAATACTCGGGGACCAGTCCTCGAGTGCTGAGAAGCACGATGATGCCATAGAGGCCTACTCGATGGCATTGTCGATCTCCCCATCCCGCTCAAACAGTGTACTGTTCAAGTGGGCGAGAACGATGATGAGGCGAGAAACAGCCCAGATGGTATTGAGCTCCGCCGCCAAGGTGTTATTCCACGTCCAATCAAATATGAATGATGACACTCATTCGAATGGCTCAGTTCAATACCCCAAGCTTTGATGTTTACCAGGCAATCTGCGACATTCTCGAAGATGACGGGCGTGTCATAGACGCGATCGAATGTTTCACACAGATGAAAATGAAAAATGACTCCACTATCATTCTGGGCGAGCAAAGGCAGTGGGAACTCGGTGGGCATTTGTGATGGCATTCTAGACGCAGCTCGTTGAAATGTGGTCATATAGGCTTCAAACAACGCTGCATCGAGAAACTCGAGCAATCAGGCGATAGTGCTGCGGAATCGGACGATTACAACGCGGCCATCGTATTCTATGCAAACGCGCTATCACTCAATCCAAGAAGCATGACCATCATTTTGAAGTGTTGCAAAGCACGAATAGGCTCATTGGAGCAGGAATTGGTTCGAGCTGATACAGTACGATTAAGACTGAGTTCCTTGTCGCACATGATTGACAATTCCGTTCAGAGTATTCGGCTCCGGCCTTCTTCGTACGAGGGATACAAGAGAAAATACTTCGTGTTACACCAAATGAAATGCCATCGAGAAGCATTCAATGCCTTTGAGATGATGCTTTCAAAAATAGACGAATCACTCGACCCAGAGATTCGCAGTCAGTTGTTCTAATCAGTGTGATATAGGTCACCTGAGCTGATCTCAGTGCGATATCAGGACTCCGTCAGCGCTACGTTGACCCCACACCCACGATTCGAGATATCGTACAGAAGACGATTGGTCAAATCCCACGTGAGCTCGTCGATACCGACTCTGGTGAACTATACGATAGAAAGAGGCAAGCCCGAGCATTTGAACAACTCCAGATCTTCCACGAGCTTCGGTCCTCGATGACCACTCAGGTCGACAACGCGCGTATTTGGCAAGAGGTCGGAAGGTATTACCAATACGTCATGTTCTCGCACAAATGGGAACTAGAGGAACCGACGTTTCAGATGATCCAGAATGTCCCGGTTTATAAGCTGCCTTTCATTCCCAAGTTTGCCAAGCTGCAAAACTTTTGCAAGCTTGTTGCTCGCCTCGGGTTCAAATTTGCATGGTGTGATACATGCTGTGTCAACCAGGCAGACAAGAACGTCCAGCAGGAATCGGTACTTTCCATGTTTAGGTGGTATCGAGGCTCGGCAGTCACCATCGTCCACCTGCTAGGTGTCTTTTCCGACTCAGAGGAGAGTCCCAGACTTCTTTGGAAGAGTATCTGGAACACACGCGGGTGGACATACCAGGAATATGTTGCATCGAGGGTCGTTCAGTTCTATACGGAAGACTGGAAGCCATACCTCGGCCTCACGATGTTCAACCACAAAACATCGCTGCCCATCCTCTCAGAAATGGGACATGCGATGAACAAGATGACGAAGGAGCTGAGCGTGTTTCAACCCGGATTAGACAGGGCACGCGAGAAGCTCTATATGGCTTCGAGACGGCAGACGACGCGCGAGGAAGATGTCGCATACTGCCTGTTCGGAATCTTCAATGCAGCACTCCCTGTTATCTACGGCGAGGGCAATCAGGCAGTGGGCAGACTCCTCGATCACGTTGTTACGGGATCACGAGACATCACAATTCTGGCTTGGACGGGTCACTCGGGCAGCTATAACAGCTGCTTGCCCATGAATCTGACCGTCTATGACCCACTGGTTCCGCCACATGTTCCACAGCCGATCGAGCAGGCCGAGCTAGACGATCTGGTTACCACCTTGCGCTCGTCATTGCCAGACACCTCTCAGGCGGTCGCATTGCACCGGTCTCTCAGCACGCTCCCCGCACCCTCATTCGCCGCCAGTAGACTACAGCTTTCTGGTATCGTCTTTCCGATCACCGAGCTCATTGCACTCCTATCCACGGAATCCAATTTCAAGGAGCACATTTATCGTGCGACGACTTCCATGCTCGGGGAAGTCGAGATCACGACGGCGGATGACCTATCAAAGACGGACCATCTTCTCTTAATCCATCCCTGGATTGGGCCATTTCTCTCTCAAGACGGTTCACGCCATGGGGTCGGAATGGATCCTGTCACGCGTGCGTTGCGATTGATCGCTCGTCTAAGGCAGCCGTTTGGTGCGTTGTTGCTTGCATCGTCTTGGGGTGAACAGTATAAGCGAGTTGCGACGGACAGCTTGATCATGGTTCGAGTGCACGAGGAGGTGGAATTGACAGAGTTGATGGAAAACGCGACAACGATCGATGTGCAGTAGCCGTGGCATTTGCAATACCTGAGTCGAACGATAGGTTGCAGAGTAGCCTGGACTTGATGGTTGACATCTTTCCATGTACATTTCCGACAGCTTGTGCTCATAGGCCCTTGGCATCTGAATTTCCGTAGCCTGTCACCTCAGTGTAGTATCGTAAATCTCAGGTTCGTTTACGAACACCCGCTGTCGAGTCGATATAATATTTCCCCGCGCAGGCCCGCGTGTGGAGGTTTTGCCAATCGATGGCTTGAGAATGCAGATCGGCAATCATACTAAGGACGAGCGTTCAAGCGCTCAGCATGGTCGTGAGAGTTGATTCGATAAGGGAACGCTCAACGACATTTCGATCCTCATTCTATTGCCGACATCTGGTTGACGGATCCCGGGGCCCTCGTGCTATAAGCGACCCTGAAACGAAATCCTCTTTCCGCCGAATCAATATAGAGCCAGGAATCACACAATTCAGATTTGACCTGAGTCCAAGGCAAAACGGCGAGTCAACAGACGACAGCACAAACGGTGCTCATGAAAACAAAAAGAGCAACTTGGTTGGAGGACAAGTATACCCACCTCGAGAAATAGCGATTGAAAGGAAGAAAGAATGACCAAAGGTGGTAAGTGTCAATGTACTGTTGCGGGTTGCAGTGATAGTTATGGTTAACTACAGTGCCGAGCAATATAAAGTCACCCAGTGAGGTTGGCCCGAAAACTGCAGACCCAATCGAAACCAAGGCTGATGAGGCAACGTGTTCAGTCGCGTTTTTGGATGAGAAATACGTTGTAAGCCGTCACGGCACAGAGGGGAAGATACGACCGTGATAAGTAGAAGATGGGAAAGAGGTGAGCACGACGATGAATGCAGGAGAGAAAATTGTGAGTATTGCGGTGTCAAAAGACGGGGAATGGATTGCTAGTGGGACGAAAAGTCGACGTGTGATCACTGTGGTGAGCTTCCATGCGACCGGTCAGGAGAAGGTGAGCCGGTTGAATTAAGGGCACAGCGATAGACTGTTTGCGATGGATTTTCCTAGGAACAAGACGCGCAATGCGACTGGATCGTGCGACAAGACAGTCAAAGTCTGGTCTCTAGGTATTCGTTAGACCACATTGGGCTGAGTCGCCTATCTTAGGAGACCGCTTCTCACGCCCCTGGCACCACCGGCCACTAGTCACTCTCACGTGATCGAGCACGCACAGCTACCCATCGATAAACCCAAATCGTCGCATAGGGAGAGATCCCCTATTCGGCGTCCTATGGTTAGAAGGATCCTAGCCATACCCCATTACGGCATACTCTCTCTGGGGTGGTCTAGGCTTGCTTGCCGAGTCGACCAATCACGGTTGGCGTACTCCACTTCACAGTGCCACAGAGAGTAGATGGTCATACGCAACGGGTGCAGTTAGGGCAGCGGTTAAGCCCTCTGATGAGACCTTTCGCACGGTCGAAACTGCTGCCCAGCACCTGGGTTCGAGCCTCCCTGGTGCCAGAAATAATGTGGATTACGTAACTGTACCTAGACCACATGCTGCGCTCGTGCCTCGCACAGCCACGCAACTTCCGACTGGCAATGGTCATCGTCGCGGCGTTGCTATTGAAACTCCGATATTTGCGGATGTATACGTTGACTCTGTAGTGTTTCCAATGTCTGGCACTTGTTCTGGAGATGGCGTATAGCAAGTCGTACCAGCTTGTCTGTGCCATAGACACCGCCCCTTACACCAGTGACTTCACAACAGATCCAGTTCGATCCTTCAGCGCCACGTCAGGCCATCACATTCACATGCACGGCCAAACTTTGGATGTAATCACCGTCAACACAGCACAAGCGCCTACTAAACGTGCGTATGAGTGCGGCATGCTTGTCCAATGCCAGAGGTGCGCTGTCTTGCAAATTTCCTCTGTGGTCAGAATTAGATTGATTGGCGAAGCGGAAGCAATGGCAAATGTAGAAACGATCTCGAACATAGTGGGTTGTCGGGTGCGAGTCCGATGATCGATGGCCCCGTGAGAGTTGATTCGATAAGGGGACACGTGCATGGCAGGACTCGGTGATCAAGAACAGACCGAGAGAACGCGCGTTCCGATACATATTCTATCTCTCTGACATCAAATCGACACATTCTCTTCGTTGTTTAAGCGACTTTGCAACGAGGTCCTCTTTCGACAGAACTGACACATCGTCCCGAATCACGTATTCCGGAGCAGGCCTAATCTAAGGCAGACGATCGGTGAGTCCTCAAGAAACGACAGCATGAATGGTGCTGAGAGCAACGCTACCTAGGCAAATAGTTACGGAAAGAAAGAATAGGCAAAGGTAGTGGGTGCAAGTATACTGTTGCAAGTTGCGATGGTAATGGGAAACCACAGAATCGAGCAATATGAAGTCACCCAGTGACGTTGACCCAAAGAGCGCAGGTCCGATCGAAATCAAGCCTACAAACGGAGTATGGTTGCTCGAGTTTCTCAATGAGAAACTCCTCGTGACCCGTCACCACGGAGAACGGAAGGTGCGACTTTGGCGAGTCGAGGACGGTGAAGAAGTGAGTACGACGATGGATGTGGGAGATGAAGTTCGGGGGATTGCAGTATCAAAAGATGGTGAACTGGTTGCTTTGGGGACAGTGAGTGGACGTGTGGTGGTATGGAATGTGACTCGTCAAGAAAACATGGTCGAGTTCAAAGGGCACAGCGATTGGGTGAGAGGGTTGGATTTTTCTGGGGACAGAACTCGCATTGCGACGGCATCGCAGGACTGGACAGTCAAAGTCTGGTCACTTCCGACTGGCCAGCAGCTATTTGGTCCGCTCCATCACAAGAACCGTGTGGTCGGTGTCAAATATTCACCCGACAGTCAGCTCATCGCAACAGCCACGGAAGGGCATGCTTCGATTCGGATTTATCGGAACGACGATCTCCTCTTCGACTTTCGAATCCAAGTCCCCGGGTACTTGAATCAAACTCTCGCTTGGGCAAACGATAGCAAGCACCTCTTTGCATTATCTGAAGCTGGCGAGATCAATTGTCTCGATGCGACCTATGGATCAATTCTCTCTACATGGCCCATCCACAGCAACAAGGGTCCCCGTTGTATCGTGCTTTCAAGCAATGGCGCGTTCGTCGCAGTGTCCGCAGACTCAAGCATTTCTTTCTGGGATATCACGACGCGTCGTCAACTTGGTCCGGTCATCAATGAACTGAGCCCCGTTCATTGTGCACTCTCAGCGACTCATCACTTCGCGACCGGCGGAGAAGTCCACGGTATCA